>JAVKOQ010000128.1:7500-153512 GCA_031835245.1 Balamuthia mandrillaris | reverse complement strand
AAGAGAGAGCGACGAGCAAAGACCTTGTACGCTTTGGTTTGCTGCCAAAAGTCCACATTCTCCTCACAAAAGAGTTGCTTGAGGTGCTCCCGAAAGAGGTCCCTGAGCTCCTGATGTCTCAACACCTTTCGGAGCACCCTCTCTTCCATGTTTCGTTGTTGTTGTTTCGTTGCGGCTGTGGTGGAAGAAGCAGAAGAGACGCCTCTCATGCCAATAATTGCAGTTTTCTTCTTGGGAGCGCCGGCGGCCTTCATGGCGAGAAGAGGGCTCTTTCGGCCGACAGTGGAAGAGCCAGAGAGAGGCGGCTGTGCGTTGCTGGTCGTGAAGGAAAGGTTTTTGGGCCTTCTGCAAGAGCTCCACGTTTGCAACGCGGCCATGCCATTGCTCAAAGCTGGCACGTTGCTGCCGAGACTCCCGGAGCGTGGTCGATGCTGGATTTTTGGGGATTCATTGTTGTCGTTGTTGTTGCTGTTGTTGTGGAAGCGAGGGAGCAAAGGAGAAGAAGGGGTGCTGGCGCTGGTTGTGAGGACGAGAGAAGGAAGAGTGGTTGCGGTAGTTGCTTCGTTTTGTTGGCTCATTCAAGGAAGAAATAACGAATATAAATAACACTTTTTGTAAAAAGAAAAAAAACAGAGAGAGAAAGAAGATAAGAAGGGAAAAAAAACAAGGAGAAAGAAACACGTAGGGATACAAAAAAAAGTCTCACGGCTTTGGGTCCCTCTCTTTCTTTGCAATTATTTTTTTAGTGATCATTAGGATTCTCTTATTGCTTTGTTAATTAACATTTATTAACTTCTTTCACGACGACGTGGCATAAAGCAATGCTTGCGTCGGGGATCGAACGCGCGGCAGGTGGTAGAGAAGTGCGACGACTTGAAGAGAAGAGAGAGGAGAAGAGAGAGGAGAGAACGCAAAGAGCAGAGAAGAGAGAGGAGAAGAGAGAGGAGAAGGCAGCAAGCTCCTTTTATTTTTCCTTGCTCTCCGCATGAACGGCAGTTGTTTTTTTCCTCTCTCTTTCATTCTCAACGCAACAGTACAAATACTGAATACACAAACAGGTTCCTACGTATGATGTTTGCGTTGGCTAACGACGAGGGAGCATGTCGTCCAAGTCAGCAACCACAAAAGCAGTCACCGCCCAAGTCGCGCTGCACAAATCCATATCCTAGTTTAAAAAATACGTTTTTGTTAGTCGCGGTGGAACTCAACTTGGAGAGCAAACAAAAAAAAAACAAAGGTACATCAGGATCAAGCACGGTCATCGTATCGCCGTTGGAGTGGTGGAACCAAAAGTAACGTTCGGCTTCGTTGGCAAGGCTGGCCCCTGGAACGCCGATGTTCATCCACCATCCGATATCCGTTCCTTCTCCTCCCTTTTTTATTTATTGTAAAGAGAGAAAGATAAGAAAACAGGAAAAAAAAAGGAATGAAGAGAAAGACAGTACCGTTGTGACCAAGGAAGTATTAATGCTCTTCAAGAGCGAACCAACCTGCTTCATGACCTTCATAGCAGACTCGGAGCCTGTGAACTCGATGCCCAACGGCCGAAACACCCCCAAATCCGACTCCATCACCAGGTCGTAGTTGGAGGCATTGCTCTGATGCTGCTGAAAGTACTGGTGCGAGCCTACGCCGCCAAACTCCTCGCAGGTCCACATGACCAGGCGAACGGTTCGCTTGGGCCTCATTTGGAGCTGTTTCAGGAGAGATAGCACCTGCCAGGAGATGAAAGCACCGCCGCCGTCGTCCATGGCGCCCTGGCCGACGTCCCAGCTGTCAATGTGGCCGCTGACGAGGACGACCTCCTCGGGATGGGTGCTGCCGCGGATCTCGGCCACGATGTTGCGGGAGATGGTGGAGGGGAGGGTGCGGGCCTCCATGTAGAGCTCAATGACGATGCGTTGGCCGCGAGCTTGCATTCGGGCGAGCATTTCGGCATCCTTCATTTCATTTGTGAGTTGAGGAAGAAAAAGAGAGAGGAAGAGAGGAAGGAAAAGAAGAAAGAAGGATGTTGACAAGCAAACAGAGAAAGAAGATAAGAGGAGTTCACTGAACCTCGATGGTAATGCAAGCAGTGGGGATGGGCTTCACGCCCGAGCCATACGTCTGCATGCCAGTATGAGGGCTGTTGATGGAAAATCCTCCAACGGTCCGAATGAGACTGGCCAGCGCTCCAACTTTGCTTGCCTCGGTTGCTCCTCTGCTCCTGTAGTTCACTGTTTTGCCATAACAGGCGACCGGCTCTTTCTCCCAGTCGCAGTACTGGTTGAAGACGACGATCTTGCCGCTGCAGTTCTTGGGGCCAAGAGCATGTAACTCGTCGAAGGAGGAGACAACGATGGCTTCCGCCAGTATTCCTTCCTTTGGGGTTGCTATGGAGAACAAGAGAAGCAGAGAGTGAGAAGAGAGAAAATGAGGGAACAGAGAGCAAGAGAAGCGGTGGAGAGAGAGAGAGAGAGAGAGAGAGAGAGAGAGAGGAAGAAGAGAAGAGAAGAGAAGCGAGGAGAGAAGAAGCCGTCAAACCAATGCTGTTGCCAAGACCCAACATAGCCAACTCCTTCTGCTGGGGGAAGATCAGCTTGGCGTGCTCGCGCCCCCTCTCCCATCGCGGTACCGTGACCTCCTCCCCATGCACGTTCTCCAGGCCCTCCGCCCTCATCACCGCCAGCAGGTAGTCGATGGAGCGCTCCAGGCGAGGAGAGCCGCAGAGGCGGTTGCCAAACGTGTCAGTGAACTCGGCCAGGCGGTTGTAGGCCTGGTGCTTGGCCGCCCCGCGGGTGACCTGAGAGATGAGCCGGTTGGCGTCAGCCTGATGGTCTTGCACTTGGCTCAACAGCCTTTTGAGGTTGGAGGAGGAGGAAGCGGAAGCAAAGCTGTTGTGCGGCTCTGCATTGGCGGCAAGAGTGGTGGTGGTGGTGGTGGGAGAAGTGGCAGCGGTTACAGGATGTGCTACTTGGAGGAAGAGAAGAAGAACGAAAAGGAGGGAGAGCAGTTGGGGCGGCATGGCTTGCTGCTTTCTCTTCTCTTTGTTTTGCGTAGCGCAGGGGAAGAACTGGTAAATGAAAATTTCAATAAAACCACAAAAATTATTCCAAAAATGGATATTTTCTATCAAAATTAATCAATTATCCCAAAAATTATCGATAATTTAATTTGAATTAAATTAAATTATCCTAAACAGGGAACAATAATATGTTATTTTCTTCAACCTATTATTATTTATGATAACCCACATTTTTTTTTCTTCAAAGAAAACAAAAAAAACATTATCGAACTTTAAACTTCAGTCTGCGTGCCTCTTTCTCTTCCTCTTCCATCCTGGCCAATGCATCGCACATCCTTTTCAGCATGCCCACGGCCTGCTCCAAACCTTGGCCAGTCTGTGCGGAGATGCCCAACACGGGGATAGTGGGATCGTGCTCCCCTATCGCTTCCCTTAATTGTTCGAGTTGTGGCAGAGAGGCTGAAGAAGAGGTGGAGGAAGCAGGGAGCAGGTCAATCTTGTTGGCGAGAATGATGGAAGGACGATGCGAGAAGCCCGCTCGATAGTGCTCCATCTCGGCGATGAGGTTGTGGAAGGCAGCGATGGCGGGTTGGGGAGAGGTGGCGGCATTGGAGCCAATGTCGAGGATGAAGCAGAAGAGGCGAGTTCGTTCGATGTGGCGGAGGAAGACCAAACCTAAACCTTCTTTGTTATGTGCTCCTTTGATGATTCCTATTTGTTTGTTTGTTTTTGGGGTTTTATATCGCATAGTTAGCAATTTTATATAACATGCAAGAAAAAAAATAAGAAGGAAAAAAACCTGGAATATCAGCAACACAAAGTTGCGTATAGTCATCGAACTCAATGATTCCAAGGTTGGGCGTCTGAGTGGTGAACGCATACGAAGCAATGTGTGGTCTCGCCTCTGATACTGCCGATAGGAAGGAAGATTTTCCAGCGTTGGGATATCCTACCAAGCCGATGTCAGCGAGTAGCTTTGTCTCAAGCTCCACTCGAAGTGACTCTCCTTCTTTTCCCTTTTTGGCCTTTTTATTGAAAACGAACGTGAGAAAGAGAGAATGGAGGAGGCATAAAAAAAGATAGAAAAAAAAAGAAATCTGAATAAAAAAAGATAGAGCAAAACAAGGAGAAAGGTGAAGAATAAGAGCAAAACAAGGAGAAAGGTGAAGAATTGACAAGAAAGAAGATAAAATCCACAATGATAGAAAGGGGTGGATGAAATAGAAGAAGAAGAAGAAGAAGAAGAAGAAGAAGAAGAAGAAGAAACCTTTTTAGGGCTTCTGTTGGTGCTAGAGGTATAATTAGCATTGCCTCTGCCTCCCTCCCCTCCCTTAGCCACAACCACCATCTGTCCTTCCTCCTCCAAGTCCGCCAGCAGGGTGCTGCGCGTCATCATCACCTTTCGCAGATCCTCATCCCTCAAGAGGTCCTCCTCCGTCTCGAACGAGTCCATCTCCCTCACCTTCTCCGCCAGCAGCTCTCTCCGGGCCTCCGGCACGTAGCTCTCCACGCGAGAGACCACTGTGCCGAGAGGCACGTGCACCACCACATCGGCGCCCTTGCGGCCGTGACAGTGTCGCTTGGCACCGTGTTGGCCGTGCTCTGCTTTGTACCTCTTCAGCACGTGCTTGAGGTTGGGGTGCTCGCTTGTGGCTTTGATGATGACGCTTCCTCCCGCTCCTTTTTTATTGATGTTTTGTTTGATGAGAACGACGAAGAGAAGAGAAGAGAAGAGAAGAGAAGAGAAGAGAAGAGGAAGAGGAAGAGGAAGAGGAAGAGGAAGAGGAAGAGGAAGAGGAAGAGGAAGAGGAAGAGGAAGAGGAAGAGGAAGAGGAAGAGAGAGGAAGAGGAAGAGGAAGAGGAAGGAAGAGGAAGAGGAAGAGGAGGAAGAGGAAGAGGAAGAGGAAGAGGAAGAGGAAGAGGAAGAGGAAGAGGAAGAGGAAGAGGAAGAGGAAGAGGAAGAGGAAGAGAGAGGAAGAGGAAGAGGAAGAGGAAGAGGAAGAGGAAGAGGAAGAGGAAAAGGAAAAGGAAGAGGAAGAGGAAGAGGAAGAGGAAGAGGAGGAGAAATGATGAAGAGAATTAATGAAGAGGAAGGAAAAGGTACCGCCATTGCCTCCATCAGCAGGGCCAAGAGGCACGTTGGCATCACGAAAGAAGCTGACGGCGCCATTGCCGCCTCGCCCGGCAATCGCCGACAAGTACCTCTTGTCTATGAACTGCATCCGTTTCTGCCTCTCTGACATTTTGACGGTCTTTCGCGGCTCTTTCTTTGGAGGCAGCCAACGTGGCGCCGTCGTGTCTTGCGCGGAGGAGGGAGCAGAAGAGGAAGAGGAAGAGCAAAGGCGGCGTGCTGGGAAAAAGAGCAGCGGAGAAGGGCTGGACAGAGTGGCGAGCGAAGCGGAGGAATGAGGAGGGTTGAAAAAAGACCACCGCTGTTGAAGAGAGCGATGGTGCCTCACGACCGAGCGGGCGAGGAGAGGAAGGGAGGAGGGGTGCGTCAACGTTGGGCAAGGAGCGGCGAACATCTTTCTGTTCTTTTCTTTCTTCTCTTCTCTTTTTTGAATTTTTTCGTTTTGAATTTTCATTGGTAGATCATGTCGACATATTATTAGTGTCTAATTAATCAGTCGATTGTTCCTTCGAACCCGGCCCTGGTTTCGTACAAACCAGTCTATCGAACTCCTCCTGGGCTCGCCTGGCATCCCCTGGACAAAATCGGGCAAATTAAAGTAGATGGCACCCACGGAATGGTCTCCCCTTTTTCCGTAGATTGCCCATAAAGACTTCGCTTCACATAAAAGAGAGAGATTGCAATGCACGTTGAGCCACAACCGGGCATGGATGATTGGATGATTTTCATGTAAATGTCGTCAGACCACCGGAGTTGTTAAGCGAATAACGGTCTTTTACTTGGAAGTTTGCTGGCTTCCTGAAAACGGCCGGCCGGTAGCCGATAAAAGAAACCGGCCGGTTCTTCCAGGCTGTTCTAACAACACTATCACGATCACCTCAAGGAGCAGGGAGTCATGCAGAGGGTGCCGCTGACCGTGCTCTTCCTCTTCTTCGCCCTGCTGTCATGCCTCTCTGCTCTCCCGGCGGTGGTGCGGGGGGACAGCGCCAGCATGAGCGAGCCGCAAGGACCCAACGCCCATTGCCGCCACATCTCCAACTACACCGACGAGGAGCTCTATGGCGTCTGTCGTAACCTGCTGACCTACGAGTGGATCTATGAGGACGACAACGCCCCGTTCCGCCAGTCCTTTCCAAAGTACGTTACTGTCTTGGTGATTCTTTGATTCCCTTCTAACTTGCTGAACGAATGTGTGTATAACAGATTATTCAAAACGTACATGGGAGTTACTGGGGAGCCGTGTCTTTCTGCAACGTGGCGGATGATCTGCGCTGGCACCTTCAGGTATTTTTTTTTTCTCTGGCTTCCTCGTCTTCTCCTACTTATTCCATTTTATTTGCTCGCTTTATTTCGTTTTTGTTCGTTCTTCTCCTTTTCCACTCTTTCTCCGTTCCTTCTTCCAACTCTTGCATTTGGTTTCGCAGAGAATGTATCAGAGCAGAAGCACCCGAAGGTCACCCAAGCCATCCCGCGGTGGCCATCACCAACCGTTACACCTGTCGCAACATTTGCGACCACGTCCACGACGTCTGTTGGGACACCATTGCCAACACGATAGCTCATGCAGGCACCTTCACTGTGGAAGAGGTACTCGACTGCGATGTGCCATGGTTTCTGTTCTGGGGTTACCCAACGTTGGAGCTGTTCCCTCGAGGAGAGTACACCATTCCAGTGACAGCTGACAATGGCACCTCTTTCTTCAACACCACCATCTCCTGTTATGATGGCAATCGCAACTTGACCACTGGTTTGTTACTTCTTCTCTTTCTCTCTCTTTCTCTCTCTCTTTCTCTGTCTCTCTGCTCTAAGCGTTCTCGTTATCTCTCCCTCCCTCTTCCTCTTTTTGTTTCTCTCTCCTCTGTCGATTATTCTCCTTCCCACATATTTCCGCTTTGGTAATGAACTGTTGTTTCACAGCAATTGAGGTGACATGTCCAACAGGATTGCATGCAACAGGAGCACCAGGAGCATGCGCTTTCGACTGTCCTCATCCCATCATCTCTGAGGAGGAATACCACCAGGTGGAAGTCATGATCTCCGTCACTTCTTGGATTTCTTTGACGACCACCTTGCTTGTGGTGATATCGTATGCGCTCATTCCATCAAAGAGAAGCTTTCCAGGAAACCTTCCTTTGTTCTTCGTGGTGGCCATCACATGTCGAGCCTTTGCCTTTTGTTTGGGAAGCATGGCTGGCCACGAGAATGTTTGGTGTGATGGGGATGAAGGCTTCAACACCTTTGGGGACCCTCTTTGCACCCTCCAAGGTTTCTTTTCTCTTCCATTTATCCTCATCATTCTTCCCCTCTTTTTTCTAGTTTTACTGACCTTTTGAAAAAAACCACAAAAAAGGGATAATATTCGTGTACTTCACCCTGGCGGGAGCTCTTTGGTGGTTCATCATCACTTTGAATCTCTTCCTCTCCACTGTCATTGGATGGGAGCCAAACGATCATCTCATCTTTCGTCCTCGCCTTCTTGGTGTCAAGTTCCGGTTCGTGACGATGGAAGCCGTCTTTCATGTGTGTGCATGGGTGCTTCCGTTCATCCCTTTGATCATTGCATTGAGTGGAGAACAACTGGGGTATGCGGGTTCCAGCTTTTGGTGCACCATCCATTCGGGAGGTGGTTCCATCGTGTTTCAGGCCACACCGGAGGGAACGACGCACTCGGGGACGGATGACAACAACTTGTGGAATCTGTTGTTGTTGACCCTGCCCATCTTGGTGATTGTGTTCGTCGGAGTGATCTTGTTGGCCATGGTCGCCATCTTCGGTTTGATGGTTTGTTGCTCTCTCCACTTTCTTCGCTTTGTTGTTATCTCCTACTCGTTCTCATCTTCGTTCTCTTCTCTCTTCTTTGTCTCACTAACAATGTCCTAAACGTTAACAGAAATCAAGAGACAAAGGAAAGTTTGTACTGCGTCAATGGAGATTGTTCGCATTCATTCTGTTGTACATTTGGATCTACCTCTTTGTTCTCTCCTTCCAGATCCACTTCAAAGACGTCCAAGACCAACAATACAGTGCCTACGATGAGTACATTGACTGCCTGTACATCTTCACCACTGCTGGTACCATTCTTTGCTTTCTTCTCCTCTCTTCTTTCCCTTGTTGTCTTGGTTCTGATGGTTTCTCTCCTTTCTGTTCGTGGTTTGAAATAAACAGGACAATACGATCCATCAACCTCAGATGAGTCTCGGTGTGAATTGGATCAGAAAGTGAACTTTGCTCTTTGGTTCATCGTCACTTTCAACGAGGTGGCCCAAGGCTTCTTTGTCTTTCTCATCTTTGGCACCGCTCCTGATGTGTTGCGCGCTTGGTATTCTGGTTTGGTGCAATGTCACTGGCAACAATCCTTCTTCACCACTCCTTCTGCTTCTTCTCCGTCTGCTTCTTCCTCAGCCAAAGAAGAGTCGGAGATGACAAGCATGAGCAAGGAGGAGAAGAGAAAGAGTGTATTGGTGGAGAATGGAGGGACGGTGTCTTCAGGAGGAAAGAAATCGTTGGGGAAGAAGTCCACGGTGAAAGGGTACACATTGAAAGTGGGTCCTTCTGGTCTTGCTCCCGGTCTGACGATGAAAGATGGAGGAGTGGCAACGAACAAGCCATCAGTGAGCGAAGTGTTTGTGCAAGTGGTGAACATGAAAAATGAGGAAAGCGAAGAGAGCGAGGAGGATGAAAGCGAAGAGGAAGAGGAAGAAGAGGAAGTGCACGAAATGGTCTAAAAAACCGAAACAATGTATTATTATTCCAACACGAACAAAACTTACACCGGAAGAATGGCACACAGCGGGCAGGAATCTTTGAACGGCCTCCGTAAAGATGGAGGTGGTCCCTCCTTAACGTAATAGAGGATTATAGGAATTTAATTAATATATGTCGATTGCCAAAAGAACCGCTCCTTCGGAAGCATGAAAACCGTCCAAGATGACCAACCCAAAATCAATCCTGATCTCTGCAGACAAATTTTTCTCCCATCCAATTATTCCCAGCAGTGGGTTTCCCAACAACAATCCAAGAATCTCGTTTTTTGAACCATTACATGCCGCTTTATTTCTTCTTTTTTTAACAACACCAACAAAAAAGGGGTTAAGGCTGTCATGAAGAGGGTGCCGCTGGCGGTGGTGGTGTTCTTCGTGGTGCTGTCATGCCTCTCTGCTCTCCCGGCGGTGGTGCGGGGGGACAGCGCCAGCATGAGCGAGCCGCAAGGACCCAACGCCCATTGCCGCCACATCTCCAACTACACCGACGAGGAGCTCTATGGCATCTGTCGTAACCTGCTGACCTACGAGTGGATCTATGAGGACGACAACGCCCAGTTCCGCCAAACTTTTCCAACGTACGCGAAGAAAGCAGCTTGTTGTCGTTGGCGTTGTTTTTGTTATTGATTTTTTTTTTTGAAACAGATTATTTACCACGTATATGGGCGTTACTGGGGAGCCGTGTCTTTCTGCAACGTGGCGGATGATCTGCGCTGGTACTTTCAGGTATATTATTTCGCCTCAACTTGATCTTCCTAATGTTTGTCGCTTGTGATGTTCTTGCTGTTCTTCCTATTCTTCTTCGCCCATTCTTCCGTTGTTTTTTCTTTCTTCGCCTCGCCTCTCCCATTCTCTTCTTGCGCCAATTTCTTTTTTGTTTGCATTTGGCTTCGCAGAGAATGTATCAGAGCAGAAGCACCCGAAGGTCACCCAAGCCATCCCGCGGTGGCCATCACCAACCGTTACACCTGTCGCAACATTTGCGACCACGTCCATGACGTCTGTTGGGACACCATTGCCAACACGATAGCCCAGGCAGGCACCTTCACTGTGGAAGAGGTACTCGACTGCGATGTGCCATGGTTTCTGTTCTGGGGTTACCCAACGTTGGAGCTGTTCCCTCGAGGAGAGTACACCATTCCAGTGACAGCTGACAATGGCACCTCTTTCTTCAACACCACCATCTCCTGTTATGATGGCAATCGCAACTTGACCACTGGTTTGTTACTTCTCCTCTCTTCCCTTATCTTCCATTCTCTGCTGCTCTTGTTATCTATTCTCACAACACAAGACTTGGTCAATGCACAGCAATTGAGGTGACATGTCCAACAGGATTGCATGCAACAGGAGCACCAGGAGCATGCGCTTTCGACTGTCCTCATCCCATCATCTCTGAGGAGGAATACCACCAGGTGGAAGTCATGATCTCCGTCACTTCTTGGATTTCTTTGACGACCACCTTGCTTGTGGTGATATCGTATGCGCTCATTCCATCGAAGAGAAGCTTTCCAGGAAACCTTCCTTTGTTCTTCGTGGTGGCCATCACATGTCGAGCCTTTGCCTTTTGTTTGGGAAGCATGGCTGGCCACGAGAATGTTTGGTGTGATGGGGATGAAGGCTTCAACACCTTTGGGGACCCTCTTTGCACCCTCCAAGGTTTCTTTTCGTTTATGCTTCTTCTCTCCATCTTGTTTCGCTCCTTTCAGCGTTTGCTTAACCAAATGCACACACAAAACAGGGATAATGTTCGTGTACTTCACCCTGGCGGGAGCTCTTTGGTGGTTCATCATCACTTTGAATCTCTTCCTCTCCACCGTCATTGGATGGGAGCCAAACGATCATCTCATCTTTCGCCTTCGCCTTCTTGGTGTCAAGTTCCGGTTCGTGACGATGGAAGCCGTCTTTCATGTGTGTGCATGGGTGCTTCCGTTCATCCCTTTGATCATTGCATTGAGTGGAGAACAACTGGGGTATGCGGGTTCCAGCTTTTGGTGCACCATCCATTCGGGAGGTGGTTCCATCGTGTTTCAGGCCACACCGGAGGGAACGACGCACTCGGGGACGGATGACAACAACTTGTGGAATCTGTTGTTGTTGACCCTGCCCATCTTGGTGATTGTGTTCGTCGGAGTGATCTTGTTGGCCATGGTCGCCATCTTCGGTTTGATGGTTTGTTGCTCTCTCCTTGTTGTCCTTAGTTCTTGCTTCTTTGTTCTCATCGCTTTTTTTTTTGGTCCCTAACGTTTCTGTTCTCACCACTGAAACCTTCAAAACAGAAATCAAGAGACAAAGGGAAGTTTGTGCTGCGTCAATGGAGATTGTTCGCATTCATTCTGTTGTACATTTGGATCTACCTCTTTGTTCTCTCCTTCCAGATCCACTTCAAAGACGTCCAAGACCAACAATACAGTGCCTACGATGAGTACATTGACTGCCTGTACATCTTCACCACTGCTGGTACCATTCTTTGCTTTCTTCTTCTCTCTTCTTTCCCTTGTTGTCTTGGTTCTGATGGTTTTTCTCCTTTCTGTTCGTGGTTTGAAACAAACAGGACAATATGATCCATCAACCTCAGATGAGTCTCGGTGTGAATTGGATCAGAAAGTGAACTTTGCTCTTTGGTTCATCGTCACTTTCAACGAGGTGGCCCAAGGCTTCTTTGTCTTTCTCATCTTTGGCACTGCTCCTGATGTATTGCGTGCTTGGTATTCTGGTTTGGTGCAATGTCACTGGCAACAATCCTTCTTCACCACTTCCTCAAGTGCTGTTTCTTCTTCCACTTCTTCCTCTTCGGTGAAAGAAGAGTCGGAGATGACAAGCATGAGCAAGGAGGAGAAGAGAAAGAGTGTATTGGTGGAGAATGGAGGGACAGTGTCATCCGGAGGAAAGAAATCTTTGGGGAAGAAGTCCACGGTGAAAGGGTACACATTGAAAGTGAGTCCTTCTGGTCTTGCTTCTGGAACGACGATGAAAGATGGAGGAGTGGATACAACGAACAAGCCATCAGTGAGCGAAGTGTTTGTGCAAGTGGTGAACATGAAAGTCGGGGAAAGTGAAGAGAGCGAGGAGGATGAAAGCGAAGAAGAAGAGGAGGAAGAGGAGGAGGAAATGGTGTGACAATGTAACAATGTTTATAAAAACTCTAATCAGCCTTGCTCCTCTTTTTGTTCCTGCTCTTGCTACTGCTGCCTGGCGATCCTACTTGGGCGTTGTTGCTTTCAGAGGTCTTTGCGGCTAGGGCTGGTTTGCCGTCAGGAACAGGAATCCTCGCATAACGGAGCAATGTGGTCAGCTTACCAAGCAGGAAACCACAGGTGAAGGCCAGGGTGGCGGCCACCGATAAAGACCAGCCCAAGTTACCTTGAATCCACATCTGCAAATGATCAGAAGCAGAAATGCGTGAGCCCTATCTGTTCACATAAGATACTGTTTTGTATGGGAGGAAGAGCGCAGAGAGAACGGAGGGACACACTGCAAATGGCCAAAGGGTCTCCGCAGCAGTACGTCTTTCGACGGGTTCGTCCATCCATTGTTGAATGACCTCTTTGTGACGCGCCAGCTCCACGGCAAAGTCGATAGGTGCGGCCGCCTTGAGTTTCGCAACCTCCTCTCTAACAATTCGTTGAATGACAGCAACATCGACATTTGTTTGTATCCTCCCTCCTTCATTCGGTTTACCCCAAGTCATGGGGCCTTCCACCTGACCCTTGATTTGCTGCTCAAGGTTTTCTGCCAACAACTGGCCGTTGTTCTCCGCAAGCATACGATTGACCGCCTCCATGAACTTTCCCGGTTTCTGTTTGCGACCCTCCTCACCGAGAACGGTCTGGCCAACGGGCGGTTGGGTGGGATATGCCCTTGGCGATGTTGATTGCACTTGTTTCGTTGTTGGGATGTCGTGTTTAAGGAAGGCCCCCAGCAGCCTGTTCGTATCACTCAAGTCGGTATCTCGTTGCTGTTGCAGTGGTCTCCCTTCTGGCTCCACCTTCACGGAATTCAACGGGGAATGTTCCATTCGCTTGTTCATGGCATAAACAGGAGCAGGCCATTCCACAACTGAAATATGAGAATGAAGATACACAAAGTGGAGAGAGAAACATGCAAAGCAAACTACCTGGTAGTTATCCAGCTGCGCTCTGCCCCACGCACACAAAACGCCCACCACCAAACCCAAAATCAGTATCGTCGTAAGCTTCATTGTTCGTTCAACTCTCCAAAAAAAATAAACAAAAAAAATAAACAAAAAAATAAACAAAAAAATAAACAAAAAATAAATAAATTAAAAATCGTTTTTGAGGCGAAATTTCAAGGGTTTTGATTGTCGACAATAAAAGCGCCTCTTCGCGGAACAACAGCAAAAGCGCTCCCCCATCGTTTCATGGAGCTCTTTGGCCACAGAACGAATGCCTTTGATGGAGCTGCTTTAGGGGCTGCCGCAGGGCAGTCTTCCTCGTGGTGCAGTCGTTTCGATGGGGATGAGGAGGATAGCGACTATGATACGGCACACACAGGGCACTTGCAGGTCGTAGGTCTCTTCCATCTCTATGTACCACGGTTCTCCCTTCTAAAGAAGCATATAAGATAAGAATGTACCATTCAGGAACAACCGGTACGCCGAAAAAATCATTAGATTATTAGAGCAGTTTTTTTGGCAAGCGGTCGTATTTGCAAAAGAACAGAGGTGAGCGGAGCCATAATCCTACCACGTCAAGGGTCGCAAGGCCTGAAGGCTCTAATGGCTTTCCCTTCCCTCCACCTTGGTTAAAAAAAAAGAGAACCAAAAATAAACAAAAGAATGTGCATCCGCCGGGAGTTGAACCCGGGCCTCCCGCGTGGCAGGCGGAAATCATGCCCCTAGACTACGGATGCTCTTGCCTTCTACTTGCGGAAGGTTGGTTCCACGAACGGAGCTCGAGCCCTGTGCCCTCTCTGTGCTAGTTGGTGGTTTGAGGGTGAGTACGGAGTTGTTGTGTTGTGGTAAAATTGCGACGATGGATTGGAGGAACTCCTTCGGAGTTCTAGTCGCAATTTTTGAGGAGGGGTGGTTTCTTGGGCGCTCTAAGAAGTTTATTCTTAGTGCGCGTTTTTCTGAAGTTTAGACGGACGTAGTTGGCGTTCGGCTCAACTTGTGGGTGAGGTTCTTCCCGCCCACCCACCCTCTCTGCCCTTCTCTGGAGATGCGTAGGTTCATGGAGGTTAGGCCAATGTGTATAGGCTTGTAGGTGCCTTTATTGAGTGTAATAAAGGCTCCTGTGGAGGGAGCGCGCTTCTATCAGTTTCTCTGCATGGTGAGAGGGCCAGGGCTCGGCGTAGTGGAGAGTGGAATTGCTGGTAATTTCGCCGCAATTATGCATTCTCGTCATGAAAGATGTTCGTTTGGGTAGTTTCTGTGCCGTGTTCGTCAGCGTTGCGGGTTGCTTCGATGTTATTAAAGCGGACCGCCCTTTTTTGAAGAAAACAACGAAAAGGTAGACAAGTTTGAAAAAGAGTCTTTCATTCGTTGCTTTATCCTCTCATCTCCACAATCTCCAAAAAGAACATACATACTTTGAGTGAAGAGGATGAAAGCAAAGATGAAGAAGAACAAGAGGCGAAGACAATTTGTAACAAAGTTTTATCAGACCAAGCAAACAACTCTATTTAACCTTGCTCTTCCTTTTGTTCCTTCTCTTGCTGCTGCTACCCGGCGACTCCACTTCAGAGGTGTTGCTTTCAGTGGACTTTGCACCAGCGGCAGCCCTGCAAGGGGCGTTCGCTGGCGGTTTATCGACAGGGTCAGGGATCCTCACATGGTGGAGCAGTGTGGTCAGCTTTTCAAACAAAAAACCCAAGGTGAATATCATGATGGCCACCACCGAGAAGGACCAGCCCAAGTTGAAGCCACTTCTTTAAAAAGATAAGAAGCAGCAAAAAGCAACATTAAGCATATCTATTCATACAAAAGGGAAACGGTGAAGGACTTACCACTACTGGACCAGGGGTTTGAGAAGTAGTGGCGAGGTCAATGTTGATTCGGTCTAGATCAGCTGAGAGCGCTTTGATTTGTGCAACCAAAGCAAAGTATTCGCCTTCAAGCCTCTGCACCTCTGCACCCAACTTGCTCTGCAATGTCTTTTCCAGCTCGTATTCTCGAATAGCGACGGGGTCTGGTTTGCTTGCTTTGACAGTTCCATCAATCCATTGTTGAATGACTCCCTTGTGATGCATGAGTTCCGTGGAAAAGTCGATTGTTGGTGGAATCTTGATTTTTGCCACTTCATCTTTAACAATTTGTTGGATGCTGCTTGCTCTGTCGTCACTCAGTTTAATGTGTGCGCTAGCTGTTTCCAGCTGCTCTCTGAGTTGTCGATCAAGCCTCTCTGTCTGTTGGCCGTTGTTCTGCAAGCTTATGCTTAACCGCCTCCATGAACGTATCCTGTAATTGTTTGCAATCGTAATCACTGAGAGAGGTCTGGCCAACATTGGTTGGATTAGATAAGAACAATTCTGCTGAAAGGTGTTGCATGCATGAAGACTGCTACCTTCAAAACTTTGAGGTCCTCTAGAGTGGCGAAGCGATGGTTGACCCAGCCTTGGAGGGAGTCTTCGATTGTGCTAACTCCTTTTCTAGCTCAGCCACAGTCTTTTTGGCAACTTCAAGTTCTGCGTTTTTTGGGACCTCATTATTGATGAAGGCTTCCAACTGGGTGTACGCCACCTTCAGCCCAGTTAATTCACGCCTGTCGGCATCTCGTTGCCTTTGCAGCGATCTTACCTCTGGATCCACTTTTGATAAAATCAACTGCTCTATTCTCTTTTATTGTTTGCCATCACTAAAATAAAATAATAAGAAAAAAAAAACAAAACTTTGGAAGGAAAAAAACATGAAGCACGTCGGTACACCTTGTACTCCAGGAGATCAATTTCTTGAGCTCTGGCCAGACTCAAAACCGTCAACAAACCCAAAAGTACTGTCACAAGTAGCGTCGTCTTCATCGTCCTTGTTAACGTTTTCACAAAAAAAGCCTTTGGGAAGGGGTGCACCAAGAAAAAATTTCCTGGAAAAGTTTCACGAAACAAATTACCCTATGCAGGCGAAATTTCAGAAAATTTTGTATTGTCGACAACAAACTCCCGCGGTGAGCCGATGGAGAGGTCGATGGCATACAATCAAAAGAAGAAGATGACGGAGGAGCAGGCTAAACACGAACGCTCTCAGAGATAGAGAGAGAGAGTGAGTGAGAGAGAATCCAGCCGGCAGCATTATGGTACATTGTTAGAGGGTGCTAAACGATTAATCGTCCTCTTCTTCACTTTCCTTCTCATCGGCCGAATTTTCACTAGCATCGTCGCCATCAAGGGACGACATGATCTCAGCAAAGGTTGGTCTGTTTGCGTTCGATATCAATATGCAGTATGGAAGATATAACATCAACGAAGAGGAAGGATGGATTACAAACGACATAACAACACAACGGCTTCTGAAACCATTACCTGTCTTTTGGAGCATATTGAGTACACTGCTCTATCAGTTGGGCTATAAGAGAAGGACAATCTTTCGGTGCTTCTAACGTCACCGCTGCATTACACACATCGAACATTAAAATGTCTACTGTCAGTCCAAACCCAAAGGGCGCATGGGTTCGAAAAATTTAAAACGTACATTTTTTACAAATACGAACAGCAACTTCGATGGTTGTAAGATCAGGATACGGTGTTTGGCCCATGGTTGCCATTTCCCAAAGCGTTACTCCATAGGACCAAACATCTGACTTTTCAGAATATGTCTGTTGTTCCATACCTTTTGTTGTTGTTTAAATGAAATGCAATTGAAACGGGGGGAGAGAGAGAGAGAGAGTACGTACTTTCAGGAGACATCCTAGTTAAAAAGAAAACAGAAAAGAATGAGAACGAGAACATGAAAAAAGCGAAGAAAAAGATAGAAATACCATCGCAAAGGTCCAACGTTGGAGGCAGTTTGCTTGGACTCATCCTCTCCTCTATTTCTGGCCAACCCAAAGTCCGCCACTTTGATGCTAAGCTCTTGCGTGAGCAACAGGTTACGTGCTGCCAGGTCACGATGCGTAATGCCTTCACACCTCAGATGCTCCATTCCTGCTGCAATGTCTTTGGCCATCCTTATCATCATCTTCTTTCGTTCTCCTCGTTCCGTGGTTTGAGGGTGAAGCACCTGGTTTCTCTCTGGATCGCGAAGGAAGTCCAAGAGGCTGCCTTGGGAGAGGTATTCAGTGACGATGCAGATGCGGTCTGCCTCGGTGCACACGCCTATCAGTTGCACCACATTTGGATGAGGTCTAAGGTTCCTGTGTCATTCAGGAACAAAGGTGAAGAATGTAAGAAAAGAAAGATGAAGGCAGAAGAAGAAGAGGGAGAAACAAAACTGCATGAGCTCGATTTCTTTGTGAAAGTCAGCCAGTTCTTGTTCGCCCAACCGAAATACTCTCTTCACCGCGACATCCGCACCCCGGTACTTGCCTTTCCAAACAGTTCCAAACGCGCTGCGTTCAAACAAGAAACAACCGTCATAAACAGGATAACAAAGAAATAATAACGAGAGACAAACCCAGAGCCAATCTCTTTGCTGAATTCGAGGTCGTCGAAAGCGATCGTCCAGAAGGAACTCATCATGCGTGCTTTCGTCGTTCCTCCTGCCCCCACATTTCTGGTCTTTTGTCCTGTCGTCGATGAAGAGGAAGGTGCAAACGGCGTCTCTCCATAGTTCCCAAGATCCTTTGTCGTGGACATATCTTCCAGCTCTCTTTGTTGTGCTTGTTTCCGTTTGCGTTTGTTCCTGATGAGCAGGAACGCGAGAGCAGCAACAAAGGCCCAAACGAGAAGCAGAAAGCCGACAGCGCCGAAAACCGATCCTACTATAATCCCTACTTTGTCCTCCTCGCTTTCATCATCATCGTCTTTGGACGTTGTTTCGCCAACAAAGTTGAGCCTTAGCTTGCTTTTGGATGGCAAAGCGCTTCCCCCGTGCACTTGCTCGAACTTTAGTTCCAAATAAACTTCACTGTCGTCTCCTCCATTGCTTTCTTCTTGTCGACGAGCAAAAGAGGCAGAGGAAGGAGAGGACGAAGAAGAAACACGCCCATGAAACAGTCGTAACGAGAGGACTTGCTCTTCTTTGTCGTTTGCAGCGCTGAAAGAGAAGTTCAGAGGGAAAACAGAAGAAGAAGGCTCCACTATCTCAAAGTCATACCCGAGTTGGAGGTTGGTGTCCAGGCTGAGAGTGACGCTGATGTCGACCGGGCCGTTCTTCTTCAGAGGAATGGCCAGCAAGTAATCCTCCGTCCATGATGCTCGATCAAGGTCCAACTCGGAGAAAGCGAGGTCGAAGGACACAGTAGGAAAGCCTGTATCCAACAGTACTATTGATGGGACTATAACAACAAGTTGATAAGAAAATGGAAAGGCAGGAAGATGGAGAAGCAAACACGCGAAGACAAAGAAGAAGCAGACAATGCAGGAGAAAAAGATGAAGAAAAAAACGAAGATGAAGCAAAGCTGAAGAAGAAGAAACAGAAGAACATGAGAAAAACAAGAACAAAAACAGAGAGAAGAATACCTATGTTCTCCGCTTGTGAGATAGTGAGTAAGAGAGGGTAACGACCCGCCTCTTTTCTACTTCCAAAGTGTCGGCTATAATAACACCAATACCAACAGGTCATTCAAACAAAAATACAAAACGGTGCAATAATGGTACGTACAGTGGGAGAAAAGTGGCCATTCCTTCTGAGATCTCCGTCGTCAGTTCAGAAGTTAGGTTGGGCTTTCCTAGTCCTGAAATATGCCCTGTTGCATTGAAGTGCAACAACCACCAGTGCACTTCCGTAACCAATATAGAGAAAGTTTGAGAGAGAGCAGAGAGCAGAGAGCAGGAGAAACAACGTCAGCAAAACGCAAAATAAAGAGAACAACAGGAGAAACGTACGCTGTCCCCAGGAGATACTATGGAAAAGGATTTCAGGCCCGCCGTCACCATCCATGTCCTCCAAAATGATCAAAGGATCGACGGTGGAAGACCCTGACCAAATAGAATAAACAAAGTCGATGGGGTTTTCCGTCTTCACCGACCGAAACAAAGTTGAATGATAATACTGAATGTCGAGGTGCATTGAGATCGACATGTTAGCTTCCATAGGTATAATCCATTGAAGAATTGCCACTTCATCCTTTTGTTTGTTTGTTTGTTTGTTTGTTTGTTTGTTTGTTTGTTTGTTTGTTTGTTTGTTTGTTTGTTTGTTTGTTTGTTTTGTGGATGCTCAGGAGAATGAGAAGGGGAAGGAGAAGGGAGGAGAAGCAAGAGAAAGAAGAAAGAAGAAGAAGAAGAAGAAAGAAAAGCGAAGTGTACCAGTCCATCGCCATCCAAGTCACCTTTGGAATGAATGAATCGTTCGAGAGATAGATAAAAGAGTTAAGAGAGAGAAGTGAAAGAGGACAAAAAATAAAAAATAACAACGCTAGTTGTCAGTCTCACCTAAACCAGCCACTTTGCGCACAAGGTATCCACCCGCATACTCTTCTTTGACGGAACGGATGATCTTCCAATTCTCGTCCAAGATAACAAAATAGACCCAAGCCGTGCTTCCAACCACAATTGCTTTACTGTAGCCGTCTCCTTTTTTGTTTTGTATATCTTTGAGATAAACGGTTAGAACTGGAATGGAGAAAGAAGAAGGAAGAAGAAGAAACAGAAGGAGAAGAAGCAGAAGCAGAAGAACAAGAACAAGAAGCAGAACAAGACCAGAATAACAAGAACAAGAAAAAACAAGAAAATGTACATGAGCAACCAAGGCTGACCGGATAATTGGATACCATGTAGCCGCCCTCATAGCCATCATCCTCTCGACGAAACTCGGTTGTGAAGCTGAAGTATTTGTCTTCCATGATCTCTCCGTCCTCGTCCAGATATACTATACCTACCACTCCTTTGAAAATAGAAGCAAGTCAGAGGAGCGAAAACAAGAATACATAGAGACGGACGGGAGGGAGAGAAGGAGAAGGAGAAGGAGAAGGAGAAGGAGAAGGAGAAGGAGAAGGAGAAGGAGAAGGAGAAGGAGAAGGAGAAGGAGAAGGAGAAGGAGAAGGAGAAGGAGAAGGAGAAGGAGAAGGAGAAGGAACAGGAGACAAGATAATTGTAAACCTTGGAAAGAAACAGAGATGAGGAGAATCAGCCCCTCTTCCTCTTCATAGTGGCTGCAAATGGTGGGAGTGGAGTTAAAGTAGACCTCACCGCCGGTCAGGTTCACATAGTCCAGTACATACTTGATCTCAAAGACATTCGCCTCCGCGCGGTAGTAGAGCACGACCGTCTCGGTGGGCACTATCGTTTCGTTGAAGTAGTACTCCTCGTCGTCGAGCGGGGCGGCCATGGAGCCGTTCTTGAAGTGGCTTATGGCAAAGAGAACGTCTCCATTCTCGTGTTGTCGTAAGACCGTCAACTGATAAAAAAAATATAACACATTGTTATAGAGAACATAACGAAAATATAGAGGAAGCGGTCGTTACGTCGGTAAGGCCTTGCGCCCAGTATTGCGGGATGACCTCGCTGGTGGCATAGACCAAAAGCTGGGGATAGTCGCCGTTCACGAACGCCTCTCGCTGCAGCGGCGCCAGGACCACGCACCATAACGCCAATAGCACAATCTTGTAGGACGCCCTCATATTCTCCTTTTGTGGCCTCTTTTCTCTACTGGTCTGTTTTACATAAACTAAAATAAATAAATAAATAAATAAATAAATAAATAAATAAATAAATAAATAAATAAATAAATAAATAGAACCAAAAGGTGAACGAGAAATTCGTGTTTCTCATATTTTCCGCTTTCATTTATCTTTGTACTATATGCCCACGTGCCCATCATTACACAATTGTCGATTAATGAAGGCCACCGGTTCGACTCCTGCTAACAATCTATTTTTTTTTTGCACCCATCTCCGTGCATGAAGGACAAAAGAAGCTGCCGCAGCGAACAGGAGGGGGAGGACAACAAAAAACAGAAAGGAATGCCTTGCACCAAGGTTGATGTTTGGTGAAACACACGACAAACAGACAACACCAAAAAAAAAAAAAAACAACAGAGGGAGCAGCCATTTGGAAGTGCGGACATGCGCGTTGACGGCTACCAAAAAAAAAAACCATGCTCGCGTATGAAGCGCTCCGCTGTTGTGCTGCTTGTATTCCTGTGCTTTGGCGCTTGCTCTCTTGCTTTGAATAATTTTTCATTCTTTCAAGTTTAAACTCGTGTCGTCCCGATGTAATGCATCGCGTCGTCCTGAAGTTGTCGATTCGGGCAAAGAAGAAACGAACAGCCGAAAGAAACCGGATGCTCGTCGCTGCTATCCTCTTTGAAAGTAACTTGCACTGAAGGGAGTACATGGAGGAAAGGGGCCAACATGGAAGGAAGGGCAAACCACGGCCTAGAAGATGGCGGCATTGCAGTGTTGCAGGTTTACTGATAGTTACGCTTCTGGTTTGTTTCTTTTTGTCGCATCGCCTGTTCTCCTCCAACGAACTCAACACACGAGGAACCGATGATGTCCCGCGTCAATACCCGAAGAGACTTGCTCCAGAGGAGACACCAGAAGAGGTAGAGCAAGCTTCAAACGCGATGCAAGCTGCTATGCAAACCCAAACTTACGAGCCTATCTGGACAGTTTCGGAGAACGCTTTGGTCTACAATGGGTGCTGTGTCTTCATTTTCTTGTTTCCCTCCCCTCCTTTTCTTCGCTGTTGTCTTTGTTTTTCAGACGTTCTCTCATCTAACGGAGCGTCGATCAGTCGCAGCAAACATTTCAAATGGGAGAGACTGGAAAGAGGTTTTTGTATTGGAGGAGGACGGGCCTACCTTTCGTGCGACGGGCGCACTGCCGTTGGAACTGTTCTCCACGTACTGAAGGAGGGTCCCATTGAACCTGCAAATACTCCTTGTCCCTCCAGAACAGCTTCAACGTGGACAGAACAAAGGAAGAGATGGAGGAAAAAGCAAGGAGGAAAAGATGATGAGGAAGAGGAGTTCATTGAAGAGGAAAAGTATTCCAAAGTCGTTTGGGTGGACGGCTTAACGTTCCTGATCAACTCGATTCATTTGGATGTGTTGTTTCGATTGGAGGTGGCCGTACCACTGACTTTCATCTTAGAACATGTCTTCCTGAAACAGAACTTCACCGTCGGCTTACCTCCAGAATCACCAACGTTATCAACAACGGAGATAAGCAACAAAGAAAGGAACGGGAATAATGCAGCTGTTTTGGATTGGATGAGCAAATGGGTTGGTTTCAAAGGAACAGGAACGACCATCGTTCCCTCTCTTTTTAACAATCGGATAAGAAGCGTAAGCGAAAAAGAGAGAATGAAACGTATGAAGAACGAAGTGAGAAACGAGAAAGAGTACCATGATGAGGAATCTTATGAAGCAGAAGGGGAAGATGTACTGACCGAGAGAGAACGGATGCTGGCCCTTCGGTATATGGACCCGCCCAAAAGAGTGTTGGAGTACAGTCCCTTCGCACCGTCGGTTGTCCAAGAGCTGACTCGGACGTTGATGGGGAACGTTTCGGTGGAATACGAGTTTCATCAGCACTGGAAACACGGCTTGTCGACGATGGTGTGCTACGAAGACGTTTTGCTTTTCTCGTTGAGCAGCATGGAACCCTCCAGAAGGAAAATAGATGCCACCTACGGCTTCCTTTTGGAGAACAACTACTGGAGTGCGTTACGGGATAAAGTCTATCACCATTGCAACGTTTCGGCTGGGTTGGTTAGGCCCTCACCCCGTTACTCGATATGCTCGCTGATTTTGCTCTGTTGTTTCTCAGTGCTGCCCAGGATAAAGGAACTCATGCCGTCTTCCTCCAGCCAGCTGGTGTGAAAGAGTTTTACAACCAGCAAGAACTCCTGGAGCTGACGCAGGGATACTTTCCCAAGGTTTCCACCAGCACATCAAAGCTCACCGACCCGCTTTGTCAACAAGTAAGTTCCTTCCGTCCTGTCGGTTTGGCACTATTGTGGAGCTTGTAAACGAATACTCGTTCCTTCTTCTGTTTGGTCAAAAGGTTAAAGCCATGTCCACGGCGGATGTGGTCATAAGCAGTCACGGCACCCATCTTCTTCAGGTACTATGGATGAGAGAAAACAGCAACCTCATAGAAGCGCACCCATGGCACACAGCCTCCGCTGCGTTCTCGTTATTGGCAAGAGGGGCCGGTGTCAACTACCGCACAACCACGGGGGTGATGTACAAAGAGTTGGAAAAGCATCAAGGGGTAAGCTTTGCTGACTGCGCTCTGTCCGAGGCTTGCACGCTTCAGATGAAGCAGCAACAGGTGAAGGTGGACAAGGAGTGGTTTGAATCCACGCTGCAGGACCTTGCTCAGGGAATCCACTAGCCATTCTTGAAAGTAGAACTGTAATTTTTTTTTTTGGCCAACAAACTTCTCTCCCTTTCCTTCCTTTTTTTCTCTCTTAAGAATGGGAGCTGTTGTTGGTCGTTTGCCACCATGACATGAACAGTTGAGCAGCTTCTTCCAAAAGGGATCTGTTGTTGGTTGATGTTGATGTTGTAACTTGAGGAAGCGGCGTTGTTGTTATTGCTGGATCCAATGATGATTCTGGCAGAGAGCTGTTCATCGTCAACATGCATTCTGGCAGGTACTCGCTCGCAAATACTTTTAATCTTTCGAAAAAAAGTAATAAAAGGGTTTTCTTTTGTCAAGCGTAAAAGGTGATGAATATAGATATATGTATGTATAGACGAAAAGAGAGCAAGAGGTGACTTACGGTGCCTGGAAATGGAGACCAAGAGCAATGGCAAATAGTAATACAATACTTGGTACAGAGCTGAACGATTGATAAAATAGTTAACGATGAGAGAGAGAGAGAGAGAGAAAGAAGAACAAAAGCATGAAAGAATATAGAAGGTGGTCGTACATTCGCTGCCATATCCGTCGTACTCTTCCAGTGAAGGAGTACAAGTCCGCTGTATGGCTCTCCTCCGTTTGTGTCCCACTAGATGTTGTTTGCACATCATCTTTCTTATTATTGATAATGATAGTTCCAGCCTCCGTTGCGCGCGGTCCATTTGTTGCAAGAATCTCGCTCCTCACAACCATTGTTCCCATTCCTTCATCATCTTCATCTGTTTCGTCTTGTTCTTGTTCACTTTCTGCTTTGTCTTGCTTTGTCTTGCCTTTAGCAGTTCGGTCAACAGTTTGTTGTTTCTGATAGTCAACAAGAGCTTTTTTGGCGTCTTTTCTTCGTTGATAGGAGCTGCTTTCAGTTCTGGCCCGTTCTTCTTCTATCGAGGATCTCCTCTCTGGCGTGGATGGAGTGGATTTTGTCCGCAGCAAGTTCTTGTATGACCCAGGAAATATACTTGCCTGGTTTGATTAAAAAGAAAGGGAAGAAGATTGGCAAAAAATAACAAAGACAGAAGAATACACAAGCAGCGAGAGGAGATACCCATTTAGTTTTTGCAGGTGCTTCAACTAGAGTTCGTAATGCACCTGTCTTTTCATACTTCATTATGAATGGATGCTAAGATTTTAGATGCGATTTTTGTTTAGAAAAAGTGAAGAACAAGGTTAGTTCAGACAAAACGCATCATTTAATAAAGTGCTGAGCGTTGCGATCATACCAGGAGTAGCTCACGAGCGCTTGGCCGTTGGGTTGGATCCTTTTTGTGATACACAATAATGAGTATAAGATGGAGAAAGCAATAAAAGAAACTAGGAAAGTTGAGAGATAAAATCTCACCTTGATGAGAGCACTAGCAATAAAGTCGTTAAATTCCGGAGACCAGCGTTTCGGTTGGCTAAAGCAGAAGAAAAGGTGGTAAGATTCGTGGATGGAAAGTGGCTACATCGTGAAACACGTACGTTAGTGTTGGTGGTGGACGAACTGGAATGGATACCATTGCTCGTAAAGGCTTTAGATCTGCATTGCGACCGTCAGAGAGGATAAGCAAGAATGGAGTAACCAAAGAGAGAAAGAGAGAGGAAGAGAGCAACCTGCATAGGGCGGCCAGCCTTCAGCGCATTCAATGGCCGTGATGCCAAGACTCCAAATATCCTGTTGTTATTAACATAGTAGATTGGAATCAAAAGCAAATAATAATTGAAAGAATATAAAGGAGAAAGGAAAGAAAACCATCTTCTGCATGTGTGCAGGGTCGATTCGGCGTGTGACCTGTTCAGGAGCCATCCATAGAGGAGTTCCACAGAGGGTACCTCCAATGGAGTCACTCAGCTGATGTGACACACCAAAGTCTATAATGGTGATGGTCAATCAATGAAAGAAACACAAACACAAAGGAGTAATGATACCTGCTAGCTTTACTTGTGCCTTTCATGATAATATGCGGAGAAAGTAAGAACGAAGAAAAGAGAATAGCGAAATGAGACACAAAAGAAGGTATGAGAGAGAGTACCCGTTCGTTCAACAAAACATTGGCGGCTTTTATGTCTCGATGCGTAATGGCCTGATCGTGCAAGTAGATCAAGCCAAGAAGGGTGCCTCTGCACACTGCCGATATCTGCTCTTCCGTCAAAGTGCGTTCAGTCCGTTCGATGATATCTCGTACTGAACCGTTGCTACAATACTCCATCAATATCTATTTAAGCAGACAATATGGAGTTGAGAAGACAGAATAATAGGAGAAGAGAGAGAGAGAGAGAGAGAGAGAGAAGAAAACAAAGAGAAAGGTTGGACAAACAAAAGAGAAACGAAGAAAGATTACCCAAAGGTCAGCTATTCCATCTTCTTTCTTTTCTGTGACGAAACTGCCAAAGTAGCTGTGTGATGGACTGTCAGTATTGCGTATCTCTTTCTCTGGTTCTCTCTCTCTCTCTCTCTCTCTCTCTCTTCTCATTTTTGTCCTGTTATCTTGCTGTTGCAAACAGAGCAACGTACTTTACGATGTGAGGGCTGTGACACTGTTTGAGCACTTCTATCTCTTTCCGTATCTCTTCTCCGCTTTCAGCGGTCTCATCCGCCAAAGGCACCACTGAAACGCGAGACGGAGACGTAAGTAAGAACAGAAAAAGAAAGGTTGAGAAGAGAGAGAGAACGAGAGAATGAGTCAAGCACAGAAGAGAACAAGAGAGGGAGGAGAGAAGCGAGACGAAAGGAGAGATGGAGAGAGGCGAACTTTTAACAGCAAGCACGGTGCCAGAGGCCTTGTGGACGGCCTGATAGACAGCCCCAAAGCTCCTGCACAAACCCAAGAAATTAGCAATGAAGAGCAGCTGCCCAAAGAAACTTTAAAAAAAAAACACCAAAAAAAGAATGCAGAGAAGAGAAACGAAACAACAAAAGACCAACCCTTCGCCGAGCTTTCTCTTCAGTTCAAACACATCAAAAGGATTACTTCCAGTCCACTTTGGTTTGTCAAGAAAAAAATCAATCAGTAAACAAAAAAAAAAAGAGTAGTAGTAGTAGCAGCAGCAGAGATTAGAACAGTACAGTAAAATCGAGGGCCACATGCTCCTTGTGTTGAATGTTGAACGGCTCGCTCACCGCCCGCGACAGAGAGGAGGCAGGAGAAGGGGCCGCGGAGGCCGACGAGGAGCGACGGTGCCTGGCCGGCGCAGCGGTGGCGTTGGTGTTGGTGCCATGGATGGAGGCACCCTCTTGGGCCGCCTTGTTCTTCCTTCGAAGCGTGGGAGCCGGGGACTTGGAACCCTTGCTCGAACCCAGCAACACCCCAATGCTCTCCATTTTTGCTGTTCTTTTCTTTGCTGTTCTTTTCTTTTCGATTTAAATGATTTTTTTGATTGGTCTTTCTGTTGGTAATGATCACGACGTCATGGAATTTTATAATTCGTGACGACACGGTATTTCGATATCACAAATCCTTGACGTCATGGTTTTGGTCAGAGCGCCACTCCGCTCCGTTGAGGAGAACAGCCCCAATGGGGCAAGTACCATTGCGAGCAGCAAACTGAAGGAAGGGCATAGAGATCAGCAGAGGCAGCCTGTTGTAGAGAAAGGCGAAGCAAAGTAATGGAAGGATTACTTTTTTGATACATGAACAGAAGCAGCTCGTGCGACAATACAAAGCTGATAAGACAGGATATAACGACATTTGCAACAATAAATCAAAAGTTAGAGGCCAGCCTCCTTTTCGTATCCTGTTGTTGGGTCCAATCGGTTCATTTTCGAAGAATAGAGACCAAGCACGTGAAAGTTCGCCAGCCAGGTATGTGTGGGTATCGTTTTTTTATAGTTTTGCAAAAGTTCTCACACCTTTGCGGAGAAAGAAAACAAAAGATATGAAATAGACTTTACAGAAATAAGCTAAAAGTTGGTGAGGTTTTGGAGAGGCATGGATGTTGAAGAGGATGAAACAATCTTCTTGGAGGAGGCTACTAGTTGCGGTGGTTGTGGTTGATTCGACGGCAAAAGATTCTCCGATTGAGCTTGTAGTGCAATGGTGGCAACGGAGGATCCGCCCAAAAGGGCTTTGTACATCTTCAACTCTTGCGCCATCTTTGACATCTTTTGTTCTTGCTCGCTCAGTTTCTTTTTTTTAAAAAAATGTTAGAGATTAGTTTATACAAAAAAAAATGAAAGAAAGAAAGAAACGACAAGAAAGAAATAAAGAAAGAGAAAGAGGAAACATAGCACGGAAAAAGAGCACGTACTTTTCTCAACAAGTTGTTTTCCTGCTTGATCTTCACGTGCAGTTGAATCTTTTGTTTGGGGTTCTGATGGCCGATCAGCTTTGCGTTTTGGGAGCTGAGCTTCTCGATTTGAGCGCTCAGGGCGGCTTCCTTCTCCTGTCTCGACTGCTCCGTTCTCTCTTTCTCCTCCAGCAGTTCCTCTATTCTCCTCTCCTGTTGTTCAAGCTGATGTTCGGTTTTGGATTGGGCTTCTTTCATTTGTTGGAGGAGGAGAGCGAGCTCAGATTTTTCCTGTTGGAGAGAGGAGAGCTCGTGACGGAGGGAGTGGAGCGTTTGTTGATGCTGTGCGAGTTCGAGTTGCGTGGTGGAGAGCGTCCTCTTTTCTTGTTCCTCTCTCTCTGCGGCCTCTTTTTCTTTATTTTGTAGTTGTTCGAGCTGAAGTTGAAGTTGCAGTATCCGTGCATCCGCTTCCTGCATTCGTTGCTTCTTTTCTTGTTCTTCTATCGGTTCCTTCTTTTCAGCTGCAAGTTCGTTCTTCTTCTTCTTTTTCTGCCATCTCCTCATTGGTATTTGTCTCTTGCTCTGTTTCTTGCTGTTGTTTTTCCTCTGCTTCGTTCTGTTGAGTCAGTGAATCGGTGATGGTCTCTTCTTTATCCATTGTTTCGTTGGTTGCATTCACAGAAGAAGAAGAAGAAGCGTCGAAAGTAGCGGTAGAAAACTCGTTCAGAGTAGTAGAAGGAATGGAAGCAGAGGGGACATCTTTATGAGAACGTGCGAACCGCAAAAACTCTTTCCATTGTTGCAGCTGCGCCAAACTAAACCAACTACTTCCATTGCTCTCGTCGTTGATGTTGTTTTCATCCAACGAAGACAAGGAGTGGCGTCGACTCTCTTCTTCCTCTTTTTCAAACGTTGTACTGGTGCTGTCTTGATAGAATGGCAGCAAAGAGAAGCGTCGACCTCCATGAATGTTGTTCTTCTTCTTTTCCTTTTCCTCCGACTTTTGTTTGTTTTGCTCAATGAGCCTCCGGTTAACCTTCTTCAAACGTTCCTGCTTGAGACCAGCTGCTTCACTCCATCTCTGTCGTTCCTCGGACAATCTCTCCAACTTCTCTTGCAACATCTTCACTCTTCTGTTGGCCTCCACTGTGCAACACTCTGCAAGTTCATAGCCCTCGCGCCACCGTCTGATCTCATCCAAGTATTGCTCCTCCGCGCTCTTGCTCCGCTGTTTCTCCTGCTCCAAAGTGGCTTCGAGGTCCTGAGCAAAGCTCCACATTGCGTTCAGCTCCATCTCGTACTTGGCATAAACGCGTTGATAAGTTTCTTCCAAGTTGTTCATCTCTTTTGTTTTAGCATCTTCTGCTTCTGCATCTGTTTCTATCATTGTCTCGCTTGAAGAAGCGGAAGAAGCAGAAGCATCTGTGGGTCTCTCCTCTGAGAGAGCATCCTCACTCTGAGGTATGTTTTCTGCTATGTTGTTGCCACTTTCGGAGGGATGTTGTGGTATGACACAAGAGGTAGAGTAGGATTGAAGGAGAGCAAGCTGTTGGCTGAGATTGGTGGTGATGCGTCGCAACTCCACCAACTCAGCCTCATAGCTCTGACATTTGTTGCCAAAACGTTGTTCCCATTGTCTCAATTCCGTGGTTAGACGTTGGTTCTCCGCTTTTGAGAAGAAAATAGAGAAGGAATTCAGTTCGAGTCAACTTCACCAAGGAAGGATAGAGAGAGAGGTTACCAGCCAAGCGAGCCATGCCAGGATGATGTTGCATCTGTTTCTTCAACAGTGCCAACTCAAACTGAAGTTCTTCCACATGAACCGGGGGAGGGGTGTTGTTCCACACGTCATCCCTTCCTTCTCCTTCTCCTTGCTCTTGTTCGTCTTTTGGGAAACAGGGCTGGTGGGAAGGATCCGGACAACGAGAACAACAGTAACGTCTGTTGGCGTCTTGAGATAGCCTAGCGATAGTATCCTCCTTCAGCTTCTCCTTCATGTGACATTTTTGGATATAGGCGTCCTTCTTCTTGCACAGCTGCTCCAGCTCTTCCACTCTCTTTTCGAGCGTTTCCCTCGTTAGGAACAACGTCTGGAGTTGTCTTGCTTCAACGAGAGCTTTGTTGATCTCGTTCACGTTTAGTGTTTTGTTGTGATTGTCACCAATTGTAACATTTCGTTCTTCGGTGGAAGGGAGAGTAGGTTGACTGTTGTTCATGTTGCTGTTGCTGGTAACCAGAAGTTTATTGGCGCTGCTGAGCTTCAACAGAGCTTCCTTTAAACGTTTTACTTCTTCTCTTAGCTTTGGCACGCTCTATTTTATAATAACAACAAGAAGAGGAAATTAAACAAAGAAAACAAGAAGAAAGAACAGTGGGAAAGAGAAAGTGAAGAGAGAGAGAGAGAGAGAGAAAGAGAGAGAGAGAGAGAGAGAGAGCAGCCGTACGCCACAAGTATCTTCGTTGATAACAGCTTTGTTGCGAATGAGCTTTGCCCTTCCAGCAAATTGCAATGTCGAGATGCTTTCACCCAAACATCTATCCACAGGGCTTATAGTAGCAATGATTGTTGTCTTGCTGTTACCTCCCAACGAATCCTTTTTGTTACGTTCAACATTAGAAAAGAAATACAGAAACGTCAAGCAAGAAAGAAAGCGAACCTTGAGCAAGAAAGTCAGCTTGGAATCCCTATAGGGAATGTGCCTAACCTTCCCATTGGCCACGCTAACCAACGCCCGAATGACATTGCCCAACAAGGATAAGCTCTTGTTGATACATCCTGCCTCTCTCAACACGCTACCGCTTGTCTCGGCGTCCTTCTGCCTCTCCGAGCCAGCCAAATCGATGAGGTTTAGTCGAGAGAAGCGAACGCGGCTTAGCTCTCCCCCTCTCTCTTGCTCCTTGGATTCTAGCATCAGAGAGAAGACGCTGTGAGAGCGGCTGCTCTTTTGGTTGCAGGACGTGGAGGCTACGTGACGGTTGAGGGAGCCCTCAGCGAGGACCTGGCAGGCCTCCTCGGGGGAGGACACTATCTTTTCGGTTAAGTTCTCCACATAGATTCCTTTTCTAAAGTCCTCTCGAATGTCTGATAGTGTTGTTTGTTTTCATCATATTGGTCAGAACAAGAGGAGGGGGAGGAGGAGAAAGAAAGGAGAGAAGAACATTACTGAGGTTTTCGGAGCCGGGGGCGAGTAAGTCTTTGATCTTTTCGTTATATATCTCCAAGTAGGAACATCTGCAAAGAAACTCTATTCTACCTCCGCTCTATAACAAAATAAGAGAGGAAACGACAACTCAACAACTATTTGCAGCGACAGAAAGGGAGAGTAACGAAGAAAACAAAAGCAAAGAAACAAAGAAAGGAAAGGGAGGAACCTTGTGCTTAGCCTGAGCCATAAGAGAAAAGAGATACTCAATGACGCGGGGAGTGAGCCCCTTCATACTATCTATAACTTCTCCACTGGGACCCGTCCCACCTTTATTTCTTGTTTAGCAAAACTGAACAAAGAACAGAGAGAGAAAGAGAAAGAGAAAGAGAAAGAGAAACAGAAACAGAAAGAGAAACAGAAAGAGAAAGAGAAAGAGAAAGAGAAAGAGAAAGAGAAAGAGAAAGAGAAAGAGAAAGAGAAAGAGAAAGAGAAAGAGAAACGACGAAAGAGAAACTACGAAAGAGAAACGACGAAAGAGAAACGACGAAAGAGAAAGAAACAGACCTTGAATAGTGAAGGTTTTTCCTGAGCCCGTCTGTCCATAGGCAAAGATGCTGGCGTGATAGCCAGCCATGCAGCACTCTGCGATTTCCTTGCCGGCGTTCAGGAAGATCTCCTCCTGGGTGGAGTCCTCTCCGGCGACATAGTCAAAGGAAAAGATTTTGGAGTTGGTTTGGTCAAAGGAAAAGAAGAAGAAGAAGACGTGTTGAGAAGGATGTTGTTCTCGTGGGCAAGGGCGGTCCGCTTGGCGCCTAGGCGTGCTTCTTTCTCGCTCATGGGGCGGATGCGAACGCATACTTTGATCTTTTCGCTGTCCGTTGTGTCTTTTTCATATCACCCAAAAAAAAAATAAAAATGAGCACTCCATCCATCAAACAAACTGAGAGAGAGAGAGAGAGAGAAGATGAAGATGAAGATGAAGTTGAAACGCAAAAAAAAAAAAAAAAAACATACCGCTGCTCATCTTTTGTTGCATATTTCTTTTTTTTTGCGATGAGACAAAAAAAATAAACAAACAAGAAAAGAACTCAAACTCTTTCTTTCTTCTCAACCAACCCCCGATCCCTTTGTTAACGCCAATATATATATTTTTGTTTACTTTTTTGTAAATAAAAAATGAAAAAAATAAAAAGAAAAAAAAACGGAGAGAAGTTTTTGGCGGGAAAACCATCGTTCGAAATCATCCAATCGAAATTCAAAAGGCTTTAATTACCGTTTGTCCACATGAAATTTCGATTTTTGAAAATTAACCAATCAAGATTCAAAGGTTCGTAATTGCGGCGGAAATTTCGAGTTAACAAAAAGAAAGAAAAGAAGAGCGGGGGTTAGGTTGCCATTGCACCCAACAAAGGATGAAACTATCTCTTCTTCTTCTTCTGTTGTTGTTCTCTTTCTTTTTTCTTGTCTTTTCGGTTTCAGCACTAGCCCCAACCATCCCCTCAAACGAGCAAACGTTAACGTTACCCCCTATTGTCAGCAAAGAGACCTATCCCTTTGAAAGAGAATCTGCCCTCAAGGCAGCAACGCCGTCAGCGGCCATTGATGTGGGGAGGAGAGGCCGCACGCGTGACGCCCGTCTGGCGCCGCTGGAGGTTCTCTCCCTGCAGCCCATCGCCAGCGGGCTCTTTGTGCTCCGCATGCACGCCGGCAGCGTGCCCCGAGCGCAGGCGATGAATGTGGTGCTGGACACGGCCACGGACGAGCTGCTGCTCTTCCCTGGGGCGGTTTGCGAGGAGGAGCACGTTCCCTACTACTACTGCTTTGATGTGCCTTACGGACCCAACACCTCCTTCTCCTGGTGTGACGCTACCAACTGTCCTGATGGTTGGCTCTTCTTCTTCTTCTCTTCCTTATGTCCTTGTCCTTGTTCTTCTTCTCCTCTTTCTCCTCCTCCTTTGTTTTGTGTTCTCTTCATTATGTTTTGTTTCTCTTTTGGTTCTCTTCTCTATCCTCTCTCCTCTTCTCTTGTTTCTCTTTTCTATTCTTACCAACAAAACACAACCACAACAGAGACCCCATACTTTTATTGCAAGTCAGCCTTGGACAGCATCCAATTCAGCAACAAGCTCAAAGCGGAGCGCGCTGGCTTGTGCATCAGCAAGTGGGGCCGAGCGATGTTCCAATACTCGGAGCCCGTCTCTGGGGTCTTGGGCCTTGGCTTCGACAGAAGTGATTTTGATCCCTTCTCTCTCTCTCTCTCTCTCGCTCTCGCTCTCTCGCTCTCTGTTGTTTCTTTCCTGCACTTTTTACTAAATCTCTTTTTTTAAAAAAATAAAACAACACAGGAAATAGAAATGCTTTATTGGATACGTTTCCGGTATCATGGCCCCGCATCATAGGCTTAGACCTCAGCCGCTCCTCTCCCAAAGTTCATCTCGGCGGCTACGATCTCTCCTCCGCTCTTATTCCTTCACCCTCCAATTCTTCTTCGTCCTCTTCCAAGGCAACACAAGTGGAATTAGTTTGGAGCGAAACTCACGGCGAGACGGACGTGGCTCACTATCATTGGTTTCCGATCCACAGCATGACTCTCTGCGGGATCGAGCTGTTGGATAGCGTGTCGATGGCCATCATCAGCTCTTCCAGAACTTGCTTAGGCCTCCCCTCTCCACTCTATGATGCCATCGAGGCTCTCATTCGTCAACCTTGTCCTTCCTCTTCCAAACCACACAACGAAGGCGAAGAAGAAGAAACGTGTTACAATCGAGATCCAAAAACACTTCCTCGTCTTCGCTTCCGATTGTCTCACGACGGACCTGAACTTATCATTCCATTGGCCGAACTGCTCTATCGCGGTGGGGCATTCAGCACCTCTCCTTCCCCTTCTCCTTCTCCTTCAGTCTCTGCTTCTGCTTCCTCCTCCTCTCATCGTTTGCCCTTTTGCATCGAGCGTTTGGACAGAAGAGCGCTGACGATAAACCAAAAGCCAGTCATCAAGTTCGGCACGGCCGTTTTGAGTTTATGGTACACCGTTTTGGACATGGACGCGATGAGGGTGGGCATTGCCAACAGAGTTTATGAAGACGGAGAAGAGGACGGACAAGTGGAGGAGGAGGTTTGTGCAGCAAAGGTGGAATGCATAGGAGAACAAAAGTACGTGGAAAGATTGAATGCTTGCGAGGATCCCGATTGCTCCAGATACTTTTTCCATCAACTGAATCACTCCACTAAAAAGTGTCAATTGGTTCGTTCTCTTGTTATGTGTTTTGTGTTGTTCTTGTTCTTCTCTCTATTTTCTTCTTGTTCTTCTTCTTCTCCTTCTTCTTGTTCTTGTTCTTCTTCTTGTTGTTGTGCTTCTTCTTGTTCTTCTTCTTCTGACCTCTCAGACAACGATAGGGAATGAATTGGTGGATAGGAGTGGTGAGCACCGTCCTGCTGCTGGCAGCTCTAGAGCTGCTCTTGAACTGGCGTCACAACCTGCTCTTGTACAAAGCTTTGCAGCGAAGCAAGCATCAAATGCCGCCAAAAGACGAAGAACTCACCATCCCTTCGTCTTCTCCTTCAACAACAACAACAACGGATGAGTAAAAAGCCTTTTCTTTAACTTGTATTTGTATAACAAATGTGTTTATCTCTCTTTTTTTTTAAGTTCGTTCAGAGCTTGGCGATTTGTTTAGATGTTTCAAGAGAAAGCTACTCTTCTTCGACTTTTGTTGATCTTCTTCCTCCATCTTCTTTTGTGCTACCGCTTCTTTCGATTGGAGCTGTTGTTTTGGTTCTTCTTTTTTTGCTGTTTCTTGCTGTGAAGTCTTTTCTTCACTCGTTTTTTGTTGCTCTTTGTCTAAAGTCGAAGTAGACGAAGAAGAACTGTTCTTGTGCGCCGATGAAGAAGAACTGGAACTATCATTCTTAGCTGTTTCTTTCGACGTTGAAGAAGACGTTGATGAAGAATTCTTCTGTGAAGAAGGGGGAGTAGGAGAAGAATTGGCTTTAGTTTCTCTTTCCTTTCTCTTGGACTTAATGGCAGAGTATTGGCGAAGAAGTTTGGCCTCTGTCATCCATTCGGGACCTGGCCAGAACGCCACTAGCTCTTTGACCTTCTTCCTGCGCTCCGCCCTCTCGCTTATCGGTTCTTTTCCATCCTTGTCTCTGTTTTAAAATTTTTTTGTTTGCTCGGTTAGTTGGTGAAAAGAAAGAGAGACAGGACGGAAGAAAAGGGAAATACCTTATTTTGTTCAAGATGGCTATTCTTTGTTCGAGCGCTTGCATGGAAGTGAAGAACATTCCCTTTGACTCTGGATCCCAACGGAAGAGTGTTTCTGTTGAACAAACTTTCAAATATGAATAAAACATAAAGAGACACAAGAGGAAATAGAGGAGAAGTAAGCAGAGTAAAGCACCTTTCTTTGCGTCCTTGTTAGCATCTGCAGCATCGGAAGCAGTTTCCTGGGAAGCACTCTCGCTTTCCTGCGACATATGAGACTGAAGTGTGGTGACCACTTGCTCTACTTTTTTCTTCAGCATGAGGGTGGCCTTCAGCTCTCTTTCCTCGAGTTCGCTTATCTTCTCTCGCTGTATGTCCTGCAGCAGTCGCTTCATGTGATTTTTGAGCGTGTGTGGCCCAAACGGGAGAAAACTTTGCAGTCTAGCTAACAATGGTGCTGAGAAATGACGCTATTGTTTTTTGGATGTTATTTGTTCTGAATTAAAAATGCAACCGAAGAAGAAGAAGAAGAAGAAGAAGAAGAAGAAAAAGAAGAAGAAGAAGAAGAAGAACAAGAAGAACAAGAAGAAGAGCAAGAAGAAAAACAAGAAGAAGAAGAAGAACAAGAACAAGGATAAGAAAGTACTTGTGGGTGGGTAGATTGCGCTTGTTTTGCGACGGCCAATAATAAGTCATCCAGTTCTTTGGGAAAACGTTTTGTGCCTTGCTCCTCCAATACTAAATTTATTTTCGAGGTTTAAATACGAAGAACGAGAAAAAGAACACAAAGGGAGGGAAGAAAAAATACCAGCAGGAGCGGCTTTGGCCAATTTTTGTATGGCAGCTTCCAATGTAGGCGCCAATGCAGTTGTGCTTTCTTTCTTGACCGAGGTCAAAGGTGAGCCTTTTTCCTCGCTAGACTTCTTTGTCCTCTTTTTCTTCTTTTCCTCTTTCTTCGGAGAATCGGTAGTCTTTTTCTTTTTCTTCACTTTAACGCTTGAAGAGAGAGACGATTTGTTATCTAGCTTTTCTTTTTTGATTTCAACTTCGCCTTTGCTAATAAAGAAACCGGAATACTTTGTGTCTGGTCCTTCTTTCTCTGCAACCTTTTTTAAAAAATGTTAGATGGAGAGAGAGAGAGAGAGAGAGAGAGAGAGAGAGAGAGATGTACCCATTCGCTATCATCGATGAACGAATCTTCAAGGTCGTAGCCCTCAAAGGCATCATCAGCACAATATCTTTGTTGAATTCTCTCAAGCACATTGGTCATCGGATTTGCTTGTTGTTATGGCGTAAATAAAAGGTTTGAAGAAAAAACTACGAGCAAAGAAAAGGACAAGAGAAATAGATACCATTTACTTCTTCAAACAATGAACTCTAGGGTGATAATAGCAACAAGAACTAGTCAATAAAACGAGAATAGAAAGAGAAAAAGAGAGAACGAGAAAAGAAACAGAGCGAGAACAAGAGCGAGAGAGCGCGCGGGCAAAAGGAGAACAAGCGAATAAAGTACAAACCTCACTAAGTTCTTCATTTTCCACATCTTGAGATGAAGCCAATGCACCAATCTCTTCCTCTTCCGCTTCCGCTTCTCTCTTCCTTCCTTTTTCTCTCTCCACCGCCAACATTTTCATTCCTCCTCCGCTCTCTCTCTTCTTTTCCTTCATGGCGAGACGCTCCTCTCTACGTGCTTGCTTCTTTTGGCTGGCGATGAGGCCGCCGACGTCCACCAAGTTGGTCTCGTTGGAGAGCAACGACACCTCCAATCGAAAAGTTCGAACCTTTTTCTTCTTTGGCTTTTTGGTTTCCGTCGTTTGTTGTTGCGCTTCTTCTTCCAATAACAGTCGTCTTTTTTGTGGAGAAGCAGCAGAAGAGGAAGATGGAGTTTGTTGTTTTGTTGTTGCTGTTACTGGTGTTATTTTTGTAGGAGTTAACTTTTTCTTTGCGGGAGAAGGCGTGGAGGAGAGAAGGCTGCGATTTTCTTTGTTGCTGTTAGCAGAAGAAGAGGAAGAGGAAGAATTATTTCGTTTGAGCTTCTTGCGTTTCTTCTTCTTGCTCGCCTCCTGTTGCAATTGCAGTTCACTCTCTTGGCTCTGTCGACGTTTTCTACTATTGTTGTTGTTTTGCTGCTGTTCCTCTTTTACCTCTTTCCTTGCAGCCAGCGAAGCAACAGAAACCAGTGGAGGCATTTCTAGTGCTGTTACTTCTCCTCCTTTCCCTCCTTCCTTTTTCTTCGCTTCCTTTGCTTTGAATTTGTGTGCTGCTGCTTCTTCTGCTTCCTCGTCCGACGAGATTTCATAAATGGTAACCCGTTGTTGTTGATCGGAAGAAGAAGAAGAGGAAGATCCCTCTGTTCTTTTTCCTTCTTGGCCCTCTTTGTGTTCTTTGTCTAAAGGTTGTTTGGTAGAAGAAGCAGCAGAAGTAGTAGTAGAAGGGGGAGAAAAGAAGTAGTAGGCGGAGGAAGAGGAAGAAGCAGCGGAGGAGGAGGAAGAAGAGGAGGAAGACGAAGAAGAAGGAGAAGAGATGGCAGAAGCTAAAGAAGAACTAACGGAAGTGGACAAGGAAGCAGAGGCAGGGGTAGTAGTAGTAGAAGAAGTTGAAGTAGAAAGAGGAGTGATGAGAGTTGGCACGATTATTTTTTTGCGGGGAATCAGAGTTTGGGCAGTGCTGGTAGGGGTAGTAGTAGACACGTTTGAAGAAAGCGAGGAGGAAGAAGAAGGAACCGAAGCAGAAGAAGGCCGTGCGGCCGTCGTTGAGGCTTCCTCCTTGTCTTTTTTAGTCTCCATTGGATTTGATTTTTTTCCCTTGTCCCTCAATAATAATAAATAAAAATAAAGCAATGTGTTGCTTTAAAAAAAAACAAACAAAGAAAAGAGATCACCCCCCTACTCAGCCCACCACTCCACCCAAAGAAACCGGTGACCCTGTGGTTGTGCAGCTGGGTTCTCTTGTTCCCTTCTCCTTGTTTATTTCTTCTTTTTCTTTCTTCTTATTTTTGAAGTAAACAACCTATGAGGTTGACATTGATTCATTTGTGATCTGCACCTTTTATAGTAAATAGCTGATGTCATCGTTTCTTTTTATGGTAATTTAATACAATAATTTTGATTTGTGATTGGCGCTTTGAAATCTTTTGAACGAGATCAAATCAAAGCGCTCCAACCGGACCCACCTGCTACAAAAAACGTAGCAGACCGCAGGCAGGGCAGGCCGTCGCCGTTGCTGAACCGTAGCTGCTGTTACACCCTGTGGCGCAGCAGTTTGTTGTCATTGGCATGCAGAGGAGAGCAAGAGAGAGAGAGAGTGAGAGAGAGAGAGAGAGAGGAGAAGCAATGTGGAGAGGGAGCGAAAAAAGAGCCACCAGGTGAGCAGAGAGGAGCAGAGAGAAAGAGGGAGAAAGAGAGTGACGAAACAAAGAAGAGAAGCAAAACCTGGGCAGGTCAAAGGACTGGCACGAGCGGAAGCGGCCCGTACTCGCCGCGAAAAACTTGCCTGTATGGTCTTCTTCTGTGGAGGAGCTCCTCCGTTGTTGGCCTCTTTCAATCTGGCTAGCGCTCTCTGTCTGGCCTCTTCTTTCTTCCGTTGGAACCTCACCAACGGATCCTTGTTGTGTGGTAACCAAAATACGTTTTAGGAGAAGAAAGCAACAGGAGCAAGATGGAGAGAGAGAGAGAGAGAGAGAGAGAGAAGGGCAAGTAGAGCATGCTAAATGCTGTACAATGTAAGAGTCTTGGCTGAGGCGATGAAGTATAGTACAAACGCAACCGATGCGTCGCAGGTCTCTGAGGTTCAGGTAGCGCATGACGTTCAGCCACAGCTCCTCCGGGAAGGAGGCAGGCAAGTCCGGATAGGCCTCCGTGGCGCACAGCCGAGCCATCCGGAAGGCCTCCTCCTCCTCTTCGTTTACTCTCATTTTTTGTCCTGGCTTAATTAATCACTGAAAGATCGTTTTTGGCCTTTAAAAGGAAGTTAAATGATGTCACCTTTACCTTAACTACACGTCGCTAACGTCAGTCTTACTAAATTAGGCAATGCGTGATGTAAGAGTGCTCCTTGAGAACTTTGTAGCAAACAAAGAAAGAAAATCAGAAAAAAATGGGGAACAAAGGAAGCAAGCACCATGGGTCTTCTTCCTCGGCATCCTCCTCCTCTGCTCATGTAGCCAGCCCGATGGAGAAATGCGATAAAAACAATCCTAGCAACCATGACCCTGAAAAGATCGGGCGACTACAACGTGAAGCGGAAGAGCTGCTCCAAAAGCGTTTGGGTCAACTGGGCGGGGAGGCAGAGGAGCAAATGGAGGAAGATGTTGTGCTGAACGTACTTTCAAGGAGAGGCTTCCGGAAGCTGCCAGAAGGTGAACCCCTGGGTTCCTCCTCATTTCAGAATTTGAAATTGGCCTCACCATTGTTTCTCGTTTGCAGGTTTATTAAACCAGTTTGGGACCTCACTAACCCGGCTCGATCTCTCCTACAACCGTTTGTCCTATCTTCCAAAACAAATAGGTACGTTTAGTAGTTAACGATTCTGGTGGTTTTTTCTTGTGGTTGGTTCCTTGTCATTTCTTTCTTGTCGTTTCTTGTCGTTTCTTTCTTTCTTTCTTTCTTGCTTTCTTTCTTTCTTTCTTTCTTTCTTTCTTTCTTTCTTTCTTTCTTTCTTTCTTTCTTTCTTTCTTTCTTTCTTTCTTTCTTTCTTTCTTTCTTTCTTTCTTTCTTTCTTTCTTTCTTTCTTTCTTTCTTTCTTTCTTTCTTTCTTTCTTTCTTTCTTTGGTTTTTTCAACTGCTACGAACAACAACAACTACACAAATTGCAGCCAGTTTGGAGCGTTTGACGGAACTGGACGTAAGCAGCAATCACTTGGGAAGATGGATTGAAGGAGAATGGGCACCCTCGTTGGGCAAGTTGACTCAGCTCCGACGTTTGAACGCGGCGCACAACGGCATTCAGTATCTTCCTGCTGACCTTCCTCTCCTACAACACCTGGTTTTTTTTCTCTTCTGCTCGATTCTTGCTTTCCACTTTTATTTCGATTCCATGTTGCTGCCAGCCCTCTGCTCATGTTATGTTACATTGAAAAGGTTTATTTGGATGTACACAACAACCCATTGAGAGAAATATGCAAAGAATTGGGATCAGCAACACAACTCACTTATTTAGATATCAGCGAATGCGAGGCTCCAGCGTTGCCTCCTGAACTCGGTCAACTGCTTCAACTCACCACACTTCTTGCTTCTCATAACCGTTTTTCTGGTACTAAACTCTCCCCTCACTCCCTTTCTTCATCGCTTTGGTGTTATTTTAGTTCTAACATCTATACGACTCATTTAAGTCATACCTTCAACGTTTCGAGATTTGCAGAGTCTTACCAAGGTTGATCTATCAGACAATCGCTCCAAAGCAGCAGTACAAGTAAGGCAGACCACTGGTCTTTGAAGAGAACGTTCTTTCCGGATGGCAGAACGTAACTCACCTGGACATTTCTTGCAACTGGCTTGAGAACCTGCCCCAGGAAATAAGCAAGCTCTCTGGTCTCACCTACCTCAATGTATCTCAGAGGTTTTGTTGTTCTTCTTCCGCATCTCAGTTCACACTTAACCCATTCTATTTGCAGTCAAATGTCGAGCTTTCCTTCTGACATTATTTGCAGTCTTTCTGCACTTCGTCATCTGCATGCTAATGCATTAACAACTGATGCTCTTGAGCTTCCAGGTTAATACAACTCTTTGTTTCTTTTCACGCTACCAAGGGCTAACATAAACTCTTGCTCTGTGGCCTCTGTGTGCCATATTCATTGTTGCAGAAACCCTTACTTCACTTGCTTCTCTGCAAACTCTTCACCTAAGATTCAACAAAATACATAACGTTCCCGAAGTGCTGGCTTCAATGACAAGCCTCACCGATCTGGACCTCTCAGGCAACCCTATCGCTAAGTTACCCAAATATATATCCACACTTCCGTCTCTCACCACGTTGAACCTTTCCTTCTGTCAACTTGATGAAGGTTAGGGTTTCTGTCTCAGGCTTTCTTTCTTTTTTTTGTTTTATTTTTGCTACTTTCCAAGTTCTCACTACATTCTGCTCGTTGGTTCGTCTTTTAGTGCCAGAGTGGTTGCTTGGACTTGCGACTCTTCGCCAACTTGGATTGTACCATAACAAATCGGTTGGAAATAGTAGCAATGAAGACCTAGCGCAACAACCTTGGAATTCCTCTTCTATCTTTACTCCTTCCCTAATCACCATGAAAGACTCTGGTTCCTTCTCTTTCTATTATCATCTCTTGTTCTTCCTGTACAAAAATGCTGATATTGGTATCACGTATCGGTGTAGGGCATCAACTCGGAGACGTGTATTGCCAAACCGCTTCGCCACTGGCAATAGACCCATATCCTGCGCTTAAGTTGACAGAAAATGCCTCCATTTTGCCCAAAGCAGAGCTGCGTGATCGGATTTATGGCTGTATATTTGGTAACGCGATTGGTGACGCTGTTGGCTTAGGTACCTCTCCCTTGCTCCTGTTTCACCTTCATTTGGTGTCGTGTTAACTTCTTCCATCCTTCTCTTTTTGTGGAGAAATAACACTAACCTGTGTTGATGATACAAGCAACGGAGTTCATGAACAAAGAACAAGCCAATATGTCGTATGGGATCAACACTATCCGGTATGCTGACTTTGCACGAGATAGACATCGAAGAAGATGGGTCATTGGAGATGTACGTTTTGCCTCTTGCATATGTACTTTCAATATTTCTTCCTAACAATAATATTTCTGCCAATTCCTTCCCTACTCTAGTTTACGGATGACACAGACCAGGTTTTGTATTAATGCCTGAATGCTTTCTTCATCGTCTCAGCATCTTCTCTGTGCTCTTCTATGCTCTCTTCTCCGTTTCTCTGTCGCTTCGTTGCACTCCTCTCTCTCTCTCTCTCTCTCTCTCTCTCACTCTCTCTCTCTCTCTTCCTGTCTCTTAGTGTGTTTACCTTTGCTTACATAAAGATTCTTTCAGATGCTTCTTATTCTCGAAAATATGTTGCAGCATGATGGAATTCCACACGTCAATGACTTTGCTCTCAGGTATCTTGAATTCATTTGTTCGTTATTCTTTGTTTCTCTAAGTCCTCCTTCTATATAAACTAGCCTACTTCGTTGGGCGAAGCAAGGTTTTGGGGAGTTAGGCGACGATGGTGGCATGGGCATAGGCAGGACTGTTCACTCAGTGCTGGCACATCCAACGTTCTTAGAAGACCCTCATAGCGTATGTGTTTTAGTGATTCTTTTTCCTCTTTTTCTCAACCAATTTTTACAACAGGCATCTGAACAAGTTTGGGAGGGAATGAATAGAACAGGGGCAGCCAACGGAGCTGTAATGCGAACAAGCTTGCTTGGCATCCTTAACTTTGATAACCTCCCTCTTGTAATACAAAATACTCAAAACATTGCGAAGGTTAGTCTTGTTTTGTTTATAGATATGCTGACAACCCAAAATGCAATACTCAAACATTGAAACAGGTTACACACTACGACCCTCGCTGTGTGGCTTCTTGTGTGGCGGTTACAGTGGCCATAGCCACTATGTTGCAAGCACGCCTCGACCCATCACTACCTGAAGATAGAGAGAAAATCTTACAAACGGTTCGTTGTATTTAGCTTGTCTAAGTGTGTTGTTCTTCTTCTCGTTGCTCATCTGTCTCTTTCTTATTCACTTCTCATTCTTAAAACCAAAAAACATAGGCATTGGAGTGTGCCCTTCAAGAAAATCTGGAATGCTTAAAGGATGGGGACAAGCAAAGAGAAGAGTTTGAACGTCACCTCAATGCCAAGGATTTTTATGCCCTTCAACTGGATGAAGGCTCTAGTATCGGGTAATTTCCTCCTTTTGTTTGTCCCTCTCCCGTTCGTGCTGCCACTTCAGTTCTCTATTTTATTGGTTATCTCAATGTTTTACCTTTTTGCTGGTTTTATGCATTCATTCCTCCTTTTGTTTGTTTTCTTCAGCTACACATTGAAATGTGCAGGGGCGGGCTTCGTTGGATTGCGTTATGATAACTTTGAGGAGGCCATAATGTGTCTTGTGAGGGAGGCCGGAGACGCCGACACGAATGGAGCTGTCTGTGGAGCCATGTTGGGCACCAAGTTGGTACGGCCGAAAATGCTCTCTCCCGTTGCAACAAACAAAGCAAGAGAAGACAACTTACATTCTTGTGGAAACACCTTACCTAGGGCTTCTCGGCGTTACCAATGGAGTGGGTGGAAGGACTGGCCCATAAAGAATGGTTGGCTGCCAAGTGTGAGGCCCTTTGTGAGGCGCTCGGCCTTGGGGTAGGCACTGAAACTAGGCTCCCCGACACGAAAGAAAAAAGCAAGCAAGAAAAATGAAGAGATACGCGTTGGTCATTATAGGTGTTGATTTTAATCAAGAAGAAGCAAACGAACACGAGTGAGCATCACAATGACCAGCATCACGAGAGAACATCACCTCTCCACCCACGATGGTCATCTCCACTTTGGCATCCCAAAGACACTGAGCCCGTTGCGATGCAGCGTCTCCTTCTTCGCATTCCGTGATGTCCCTGTCCAACAAAACCAAGTCGGCCAGATATCCTGGTTCGATGCGTCCTTTGACCTCTTCCTCGAAAGAAGCATAGGCAGCATTGCAGGTGTACGCCATCAACGCTTCCTCCACGCGAATACTTTGCTCTGGCGTCCATTCGCGGAGTGGCGAGGAAGAGGATGGTGGTGCGTCGATGGATCGTGTGACAGCGGCGTAGATTCCTTTCAACGGGTCGGGAATGGCAACGAACCAATCACTGCCAAACGTAACCAACGCTCCTTTTTTTTGTTTAGTCAGTAAGCAACAAGGACAATAATGAAGAGCCGGAGAGAACAGAACGGTGAACGAAGGATAAAGAACAGAGAAGAAAGCCAAAGGAACGAAGGCAAAGAGGGAGGGAGGGAGAGAGACCTTGATCAAAGAGAGTTCGGAACGGCCAACTCTGAGCGCCTCTTTCTTCTCCCAACAGCGAGCGAGCCCAAGGTCCATCATCCACCAAATGATAAGGCTGCATGCTGCCTATAATGTTGTTGGGAGCAAAACGTTTCAGATCAGCCGGTCTCAAGTGCTGAGCGTGCTCGATCCTGAAACGACGATCGCGTGGAGCGTGTTCGTGAATGACTCGTTCCATCACGTTGAGAAGGATGTGGTTGGCTTTGTCGCCGATGGCGTGAACGGAGACGTGCAACTCCTCGGAGTCAGCTCCTGAAACCCAGTTGTAGAGATCTTCCTCTGAACTGACCATCAACCCTTTTTCTGGTTTGTAAAGCAAGACAGTTAGCAAGGCAACAGGAACAAAAACTGAAACTCTGGCGTACCAGAAGGAGAGTCAGCGTTAACATCACCCAAAGGCTCAAACATAAGAGCAGTGTGCGATCCAAGGGAACCGTCCGTGAACGCTTTCAGGTTTCCAACTCTCAACCACTCGTCCCCTCTCCAATCCTTTTTCTGTTCTCCAATTTCTTGCATCCGTCGGTGCTTCAGCTCCGCCAATTGTTGCCAGGTGGAAAGTGGAACAGCGACATAAATACGGATGCGAAGCTGCTCTTGCTGGTGTGCTCTTTCAAAGACCGGAAGATCGTTCCAATCGTACGACATGTGATGCACTGAAGTGACCCCGAATTGAAGGACGTGAGACATCGCTGCGGAGAGAGCCTCGTCCTCCTCTTGCTGGGAGCGAGGCGGCATTGCATTCCACACCAGTTGCATCGCATTGTCTTTGAGAATGCCCGTTGGCTCTCCATTTGAGTCACGAACGATTGTACCTCCTGGCGTTTTTTGAGAAAGTGAGGAATGAAAGAGATAAACAAAGAAGAAGAGAAGACGACGAGAGAAGCGGAGAAGAAGAGAAGAAACGAGACGAGAAGAAGAGCGATGAAGCAAAGAGAACACACAAACCAGGAACTTCAGGAGAGTCACGGGAGATGTTGGCCAGCCTCAAAGCCAGCCCGTTGGCCAAACACATGTGCCCATCCAAGCGGCACACCAGCACAGGGTTCTCCGGCGTGACCCCATCGATCCACTCCTTGGCAGGCAGGACCGCCTCCTCCCCTTCCCTCCCCTCCGACGTCCCCGTCCACTTGGTGTGGTCCCAGCTGCCCTCCCTGACCCAGGCTCCGGGCGGCAGCCCCTCGGCGAAGCGCCCTATCCGCTGCACAAACTCCTCTTTGGTGGGGGCGTCCCGCAGTTGGACGGAGGTCAGCCCGAAGCCGGCCATCAGGAGGTGGATGTGCGAGTCCACAAAGCCAGGGACCAACATCTTCTCTCCTCCTCCATCGATTACCTTTTCGATGGCAGAAGAGATGAGAAGAGATCGATGGAGCGAGTGTGTGAAACAAAGAAAGGAGATCATACTTTGGTTGTGAGAGGGTCAATCCAAGAAGCGGCTTCGGAGGAGGAGCCAACGAACGCGATCCTGTCACCGACCACGGCCACGGCGCCGCTGCCTTGCTCCCTGCCTTGCCAATGGCCGGGCTGGCCGCCGCGCCAGACCTTGACGTTCTGGATGACCAGCGTGGCAGGGCCGCCCTCCCTCTGCGAATCGGAAGAAACGCTGCCAAGAGCCGCTGCGGAAGCGAGAAGCAGCAAAAACGCCAAAGAGCGGAAGAAGAAGCGTTGCAACTGTGGTCTCTTCATCTTTTCTTCTCTTCTTTTCTTTACTTCTTTTTTTCGATTAATTAATCAAAAAAACAAGTTGCATTACCTTGGAGTCGAACCCATGAGCCTTCCAGAAAAAACAAGTGGTTGATATCAAGCGTCGAACTGAAGACCGCAGACCCAACAAATTAAAAAGCGTTTTGTCAACACCAGGCGTCGAAACGGGTAACGTAGGAGAACAAATGACCAACGCGCAATGGTTTGGTTTGGCCGTGGTCCTTGTCGACATCAATGTTCTCCGCCAAAAGTAGCAGGGAAGCGCAAGGACCATTTTGCTGCCCTTTTTTCCCTTGCCATTTCTTTTCGGTCAAATAAATAAAAAAAAGAGTTGCCGCTGATGCAAAGCACGGAGGCCACCGCCGTTGGTGGTGCTGGGACTGCTCTCCCCGTTCATGGGGCTGCTGGCACGCCGCTCCCAGCACGACCTCCATTGCCGAAAACAACAACGATAACCACCAGAACAACATCCAGCATGGCAGAAGCTCCGCACTCCACCGCGCCTGCTGCTGCTGCCCAAGTGGTTGGGGCAGGGGATCGGGAGAATCGCAGTGTTTGGCCTGCTGCGATTCCGTTTCGGTCGTTTGCCAACGCCGACGTAGTGAGGACCGAGCATGTGCACCTCTCGTTGAGAGTGGACTTTGAGAGGAAGTGCCTGGAAGGCAGCGTAACCCTGCGGTTGCTCGGGGTCGGCGGGGAGAAGAGGCCACCCGCCAGCTCCACCGACCAGCTGCAGGCAGAGATCCTGCTTGACACTCAAATGCTTGAAATACAGCAAGTGGAGGAGCTGCTGGCCGACAAAAACTCTCTACCGCTTCCAGTACGCTTTCTGTCTTTCTTCTTCTTCTTCTCTTTCTCTGTCACTGACTTTAACTTGATAAAATTTGTGTAGTGGAGGATGAGAGATTTGGAACAAACGAATTTCAGCCACAACGATGGGGAGAGCGCAGCTGAGGCTCAGCAGAAAGACGTGCATAGAGCGTTGTGCGTGCAGATGGAAGTGCCGGTTGGGGACGTGGTCACCATTCTGGTACACTACTCCACCCAACCTCATTCGCCTCGCCAATGGCCCTATTCTGCTCTGCAATGGCTGTCTCCATGGTTTGTTTTGTTGTGGCTTGTTTTGTGTTGAACTTGGAACTGAACTCGAATGTTATTGTCAACAGGCAAACAGCGGGAAAGCGGAAACCCATGGTATTGACTGATGGATTTAAACAAGCTTGTTCTTGGTTCCCTTGTCAGGTAGTCTCTTTCTCTCTCTCTCTCTCTCTCTCTCTCTTGTGTTACGCAAAGGAAAGTGAGATAATGAAATATTCGAACTAATGGTTTTCTTTATGCAGGATACACCAGATGTTAAATCATCCTACACAGCCTCTATCACCGTTCCTGAAAATTTTTCGGTTTTGATGAGTGCCAGTTGCACTAATACAGCAACAACAGGTGATGCTGGATTAGTGTTTCAATTTGAACAAAAGACTCCTGTCACTGCCGCCCACATATTTCTCGCTGTTGGTTCGTTGTTCCTCTCTCTCTCTCTCTCTCTCTCTCTCTCTCTCTCTCTCTCGTTCTCTCGTTTGCGTTCTCGTACTTTCTATCTTTCTCTTCCTTATTATTATTTTCTTGTTATCGTTTGGTTATAATGCCACCACTTTTCAGGAGAGTTCACAAGTGTGCCGGTGGGTCCACGAAGCAAAGTTTGGGCTGAGAAGATGCACAAGTTTCTCTCCCTTGCAGAGAAAGAGTTTGTGGCTCTAGAAAAGTACTTGGAAGCGGCGGAGGTCACTTTAAGTCCCTATGAATGGCCAACTCTTGACCTCTTTATCCTTCCGTTTTCCTTTGCATATACAGGTACTCTTCTCTCTCTCTCTCTCTCTCTCTCACTCTTATTCTCTCTTTGTATCTGAATCTGTTTTTCAGAAACTAATCGCCAAACAAAACCAAAGGAATGACGTTCCCAGGAATTATAACAGTAGCAGCTGCACGTTGCGAAGTAGTAGCTTCATTAATAGAGAGGGGAGCTGAAGATGCTGCTGCCTTCTTGGTTCCTTATATAACCCTTAGCTGGATTGGCGTGCTAGCTACTCCTCTAAGACCAAGTAAGAGCTTCGCTAATGGTCTGCTCACTTACGTGTCCCGCAAAATAGTTGGTCGGTATTTGCTCCTTTTCAAAAAATCTCTTCTCTGTGGTGTTCACTAACTAACTACTTTTTTGAAATGTGAAGGACAAGTTTTAGGAACAGACATAGAACACTTGCATATGATGATAGGCATACATCTACTCCTTCAACAACACTACAACAACGCAGTTAAAACAAATAACAACACAGCTGAGGAACAGGGAGACATAGATACTGACAGTGAAAGTCAAGATCATGAGCTGGAGTATCACTTTTTGCTATCGTTGGAGGAGTATGTGGGTTGTCCACGAAAGTTTATGTCTTTTGTTCAGGACTTTCTGGAGCAGTTTAGAGCAAAGACTTTTTCGGAGGCGGATTTCAGGCAGTGTTTTGCAAAACGATTCAACCCAAACACATCAGAGCGTGCTGCTGAACAACTATCAGACCAAAAACGCATCTTTAAAGGTTTGTTTCTCTCTCTCGCTCTCTTTCTGAATACCTTTACTCTCTGTTTTGTTTTGCAAACTATTTCTCTATTAAATAAACAGGAGTCCTACTCGATTTGGTACGAGCAAGAGAACAAAAGGAAAAGAGTGGCAACAAACCAATACAAGAGGTAAACTTTCTGATACGAAAGGTTATTGAGACGGAAACTTGTAGCCCCAACGATATCGATGGCTGGCCGAGTTATAAAATCTGTAAATATTCTGGCCTTTGCTTTTTCTCCACTTTTTTTACTTCCCTTTCTTTCCTCTCTCAGTCACTGTCCTTAACACCCGCAACACTAATTCTGTTCTGTTTGGTCAACAGTTTATTTTTTCCAAGAGTTGCTCGCCCAACTTGAATCGGGCGAAAGCACTCGCTCCAAAACGAAAATCTCCCAACTTCAGCTGCTACAAAAAATCGACCAAGTCTACCAATTTGCCAAAACAGTCTCACCACCTTTCTACGTTGCGTGGTTGGCTCACTGTTTGCGTTTTATTAGGGAGACCGAAACTTCCACTACCACCTCTTCTCAAGCAAAAAATATCTACGACCACTACCTACAGAGCACGCTCTCCATGCTTGGTGAGTACGGACAGTTGGCTATCCTTGAGCCCCTGTATGACGCTTTGATCGACCGCGAAGGCGCTGCAGGCAAGCAACAAGCTTTGGAGACGTTTCAACGAAACTATGGATTCTACACCGATTGCGCAAGGGCATCGATTGCTGCGACACTAGACCTTTCGGAAGAGGAACAGCAGGAGATAGAGCTACAACACCAACAACAGGCAATTATAGAGGTGAGGAGGCAAGTGGAGAAAATGGAGATGGAAAAACAAAAACGAGTAGAGAAGGTGGAGAAGGAAAATGAAGATAATATGGAGAAGCAAGAAGAGCAGATACATGCGACGAAAGCGGAAATCAATCACGTAAATGGACAGCAGAAAGAAACGGAAGGAGGAAAAACATCGTCCATGGAACAAGGTTCAAGTTGGAATGTACCATCCACTGAAACAACTACAACAGAAGAGGGTATGGATACTGAGCCAAAAGAAGGAAACAAAAATGAAACCAATAGCCGTAAACAGGAAGATGAAGCCACACAGGAAGGAGAAGGAGAAGGAGAAGGAGAAGGAGAAGGAGAAGGAGAAGATGAGCGAGAACAAGAAAAAGGAGAAGAAGAACAGAATGAAAGTGAGGAAGAAGATGAAGAAGCAGAAGAAGAGGAGGAGGAAGAATACAGGGCACCTATCATGGATGGACGAACAGTAAGTAATGCACCAACTTTTTGAAGGCGTTTTATCCCTCAATTGACCTTCTGAGTTTTGCTAGCTCAAGTTCCAAACTCGTATATTGAACCAATTTTTGCTATGCGGCCTTTGCATGGGCTATTTCAGGGATGCCCACGCTGTTCGCGAATGCCTTCATACTTGTTCGTTGCTATCTCGCTCTCTCTCTCTCTCTCGCTCTTTCAGTTTTTTCATTTAACTAACAATTATGAAAGTCTGTAAAAGTTGTCTATTCAAATACTTTCAACACACTGCAGATTGTCCTACTTGTGGTGTTGACCTCCGGCCCAATCCTCACGACAAGATCAAGTCTGTTTTCTTTGCTTTCCCTCTGTCTTTCAACAAAACCAAAACTAACTCTATGTATTAATAGGTTCGATCACACGTTACAAACCCTAGTGAACAAAATATTTGCTGATGTTATGGTGCAAGATAAAGAACAAGAAGCTGCTTTTTACCGGAAACGAGGGAAGATAGCTCAAGGTTTGTTATCAGTATTTGTTGCCCGTTCTTGCTTCATTCTCGCTCTTTTTCTTTATACCTTTGTCTTTTTCTTTATTCCTTTGCTTTTTGAAACGATTATTAGCGGAGGAAGTCGAAGCGGAAATCCGAAAAACAAGAGAAGCGCAACAAGGTGGCTCACAGCAACAACAACAAAACGACCAAAACTCGCGGCCAAAGAAACGTATCAAGCGGGATCCCTCAAAACCCATTTACAAAGACGAAGTCGCTTTCGAGTTGCTTTTAGATGAAAGGTACCATTTCTTTTTTTTTAAAAAAAAAGTTATTTTAAGAAAAGATGAAATGAAAGAAAAAATAAAAAGAAAACTGCGAAAGAGAAAAAAAAAACTAACCCGCTCTTAACAAAAGCGAGACAGATTCAACATTGAAGCAACTGGAGAAACCAGTAATTCGGACATCAGCCCGCGTTACTGTGCGCCACCTCAAAAAGTTTTTGCGAATGAAGCTGGATCTGCCTTCCATCAACGACGTACGTTTTTTTCTCTCTTCTTTCTTCTCCATTTTCTTCTTTGCTTATTTATTTATTTTTTGTTGTTGTTGTTGTGCTTTCTTCGGATGGATTGAACCCGTTTGCGTTAAAAAGTTGGATATAATGTACAAGAAAGAGGTGCTTGGCATGGAACACTCGCTGGAATACATATTGAAGACGCGAGGACATGAGCAGGGCGCCATCGTCTTTACCTATCGCCGACGAAAGAACGTGATATGATGCACTCTCTTCTCTCTCTCTCTCTCTCTCTCTCTCTCTCTCTCTCTCTTTCTCTCTTTTGCTTCCCATTTGTACACAAAAGCAGCACGATCACAGCACCAACAGAGCACTATTACAGAACCAAATGCGCAGAAAAACAATCCAGGTCGACTTGAGACAGTAAAATAATTATTGAGAATAAAAAATGGGGAATAATTATTGGAAATAATTATTGTACAGAGGAAAAGAATGGAAGGCGCGACGGCAGCGGACAGCAGCAAGGAGGTGGAGCTGGAGCAATGCTTGGAAGGCGCCATTGAAACCCTGCGGCAGTTGGTCATCATTGTGGAGGAGTTTAAGAGGGACAGCCAACCCCTTCTTTGTGACAAAACGTATGCTATGCCTTGTTTTTTTTTTTTTTTGCTTTGAGAACTGGTCTTCAACTAGCCGCCCTTTCTTTGATCTCCCACAGGAATGCAGTCATAGATATGTTGCAGCGGTTAGAAAACATTCGGTTCAACTACGATATGGAAGTTCCGCTCGAAGTCTTCAAGTGAGTTCCATCTTCTTTCACATGTTCACCGCTACGTCTCTCGTGGGAAAAAAAAAATGAAGTTATTAACTCCTCTTCCTGCAAACAAAATACACACAACAGACACATTGACGAAGGCGAAAATCCAGACCTGTATCTGCAGCAAACGCTACGGACGTGCATGGAAAGCAATGAACGCACAAAAGGCAAAATAGAAGCTCTTCAAGTTCGTTCTCTCTCTTGCTCCCTCGCTCGCCCTTTCTTCTCCTCCTCTCGTTCGCTTTCTTCTCCCTCTCATTCTTTCTTCTTTTCTCCTCTTCTGTCTGCCGTTCTCAGTCCATTGTTCTCTTCTCTGTTCTCTGCTTGTTCTTATTCATCTTGTTCTTCTGCTGCTTCTGCTACTGATTCTTGTTCTGGTTCTTCTTTTTGTTGTTGTTGTTCTTCTTCTTCCTGTTCTTGTTCTCCTCTTCTTTCTAATCTCATTGTCATTGGCTATTTCAATTTGCAGAACTTCAAACAAGCCTTAGAAGACGAGATCAAGTCTGTTTATCCCAACGAACTTGCCATCTACAAATCCCTCTCAGAAGAAGAAGGTCCCACCATCAAAGAAGAACCTACCCACAACCACTATGGATAAAAGAAAAGCAACTCCTTCTCAACAACTTCCTAGAACAAACAAACAAACAACCAACCAACCAAACACAACACAAGCATTGAAAAACAAAACTTAAACAAAACACACAAAACTGAAGTGGGTTCATTATCAATGATACCGAACAACCAAAGCAAAGATCAAGGCCCCAACCACGAGGAGGAACATACAAAGGGACACGCCCTGACAAACAGGCCCGCAGTCACAGGCCTCTTTGATGGACCTTATCCTCCGCTTGGCCTGCTGCCTGCCAAAGAGGGAGCCCGTTCCTGCTGGGACGTATTCCACCTCTCCCCCTGCTCCTCCAGTTGTTGCGTGTCTTGTGCCCTCCTCAAACCGGTTTATACGTTCACCAAATTCTATTCCTGTCCCTCCGTCCTCCACATCGCCTCCTCTTCCCGAGAGCGACGTATAACTGTTGTTGTTGTCGTTGAAAGAGACGTCATAGCTGTGGGAGGAGGAAGGAGGATGATAACTTGCGACACCCACTGCCCCTCCTGCTGCTTTGTATTGTACACCGTAGTTTGTTGCTGTTGTTGTTGAACTCTGAGATGAAGTTGGTTGTGGCGGAACATGCGGTCGAGCAGGAATGGGAGGCGGTCCGCTCGTGCTTGTCGCATTGTTATTGTGCCGCGTTTCGCTGCCGAGCAGCGGTTGCCCGTACATGTTCTTGCTCGTGCTCTATATTTTGCAGTAGGAGGAGGAGGAAGCAGAATGAAAGGGAGAAGAAGAGGTTGGTGGCTTGGCTTTCCGCGCCGGGACAGAGAGAAAGAAGAGACAGACTTGGCCTGCTGCCTGCCTCGCTCTTGATTACAAAATTTTTTGCATTTTGTATAGTGATCTAGATTAGATCCTACGAATTATCCTTATTTGTGAAATATGCCGAATAGCGGATATTGATTTGTTCGAGGGGTCGTTTATTCACGGTATGACGTCATAAATACTCAAATTTAGGAAATTATGACATCACCTTCAGATTTCGACAAAAAAAAAAGAAAGTAAAAAAGTGAACGAAAGCAAAGAACAAAGACGATCGCTTTGATTTTGTTCCCATCCCATCAAACTCCCTTTAAATCTGTTTGTTTGTTTCTCTTATCATAAGAGAGTCTCTCTCTTTTGCTACATAAAAAAAAATAAAGAACAAAAGATGGGCTTCTTTTCCTCCTTCAGGAATGAGGAAAGACGAGGAGGACCCAGAAGGACTCGCGCCCAGTCCGCTTTCATGAGCTTCGAGAGCGCCGCCTACTACGACACCGTGGAGGAGGGCCAGGACGACAATTTCTTCCTCTCCTTGGTCGGCGGACGGCGGATACACCTGCCCTTGGCCTCGCTCAGCTGGTGGAACCGCCTCGTCAGCATCTTCTTCGGGGCCACCGCCCAGCAGTGGTGCTTCCTGATGATACTGGGGGTCCTGGCCGCTCTCTCCGCTTATGCTATTGATTATAGCATTTTTTCTTTGTATCGTCGTACGTTTGTTTTTTTCAGTTTTTCATTTTTTCTTTTTCTTCTTTTTCTTTTTTTTTCATTTTTTTCTTTTTCTTTTTTTTCATTTTTTCATTTTTTTCTTTTTTTTGTTTTCTTTTTTTCTTTTTTTTCTTTTTTCATTTTTTTCATTTTTTTTCTTTTTTTTTCTTTTTCTTTTTTAAAAGTTTTTTTTGTTTTTGTTTTTCTTCTAACGACGACTGCAAAACAAAAAACCTTCAGTGCAAGTGTACATAACTTCGAGGGTGGACATATTTGTGCTGAACTATGCCATATGGTTGTGCTATTCTCTGTTCTTCTTGACCATTGCAGTCGGCTGTGTGGAGTACATTAGCCCTCATTCTTCTGGTGTGCTTTACCGCTTCTTTTCTTGCCCTTCTTGCTTTTCTTCCTTTGCTTCTTCTTTCATCTTTCATCTTTCTTCTTTCTTCAGTCTCCTTTATCTGCTTTCTCTCCGCTTCCTTTGCAAGGATAACTTACAAGGATAATTTTTCAAACAAACAAAGGGTCGGGCATTCCGGAAATGAAAAGCATTCTGTCGGGAATTGTGCTGCAACGATACCTCTCCATACGAACATTTGTGGCCAAAGTGCTGGGTCTCATCGCTGCCTTTGCCGGAGGTCATCCAACTTCATTTCTCTCTGGTGTTTGTATTTCTTTTGGAGTTGTGTACTGACACACAGGGTTCACATGAATAGGTCTATCAATTGGAAAGGAAGGCCCATATGTGCACATTTCATCTATCATTGCTCGCCAAATGTTTCGCATTCCGTTTTTCACGCGCATCAAAAATGTATGCCATTCCCCATTCTCCTCTCAGTTTTTGCTCTTCTTGTATGGAACTGATTGTGTTGGCACTGTGTATCAAAAGAATGAGGTAGTAAAGCAGCAAATGCTGGCAGCTGCTTGTGCAGTTGGTGTAGCCACATCCTTTGGTGCCCCTGTTGGAGGTACGCTCGTCATTGCTGCCGCTGTTTTCGTTGTTCTTTGTTATCGCTGTTATTGTTTATTTTTGAATATCAATACATGAAGCTAAACCTTTATGACGCAGGCGTGTTGTTTAGCGTGGAAGTAATATCAACGTATTACATGGTAGAGAACCTTTGGAAAGGTTTCTTTTGCGCGTTATGTGGTGCCATTGTCATCAAAGTATGGAGCTTGGTTGCCAAAGTTGGTATGTACATTTCTGATTCTGTTTATTATTGATCTTTCCTCCATTAACGTCACTCACTTTTTTAAAAAAATGAAGGTATTGTCTATTTGTTCTCGGCCACTGTTAGTGAACAAACTTATGACTTGAAGGAATTCGTACCATTTCTTGTCATGGGTATGCTTTTCTGTTTCTTTCTTTTTTTTTATTATTTGAAATTCGCTTTTTAACAACAATATCAAACAGGTATTGTTGGCGGAATTGTTGGTGGATTGTTGGTTCGTCTTGTGAGTTTAGTCATCTACGTCAGTCTTCGCCTTCCGTTCTTGCGAACGAAAAAAGGGTTCTCCTCTTCTGTCTACTCTTTCTCCATCCTTTTGTTTTTTCTTTCATCGTTCTCATCATTTAAACGAAACAACCAGGCATCTTATTCAAGTATTATGCGTTGGGACCATTGTCGCTTTAATCACGTTCCCTGTTAGCGAATTACGGGTACATTTTTTATTTGTGTTAATTTTACTTTTGTCAATTGCTCACATTCATCTATTGTAATGTTGCAACGAACAGAACGACCAACAGGACGTAATAGCTTATTTGCTGCAAGACGAGGCAGTAGGTGAATGGATTACCATTACTTGGTTGTTCATTGGAAAGGTGCCTCTCATTCTTTCTCTTTCTCTCTCTCTCTTTGCATTCTTGCTGTTTTTTTCTTTTTTTGTCTAATATTACCGACTTTTTTTTGAATATACGCATACAGTTACTCCTAACAATCATATCGATAAGTTTTACTCGTTTACCGTCTGGACTTTATACGCCTGTCTTTATCATAGGTACAGTCTTTAATTAATGTCTATTTTCTTTGTTTGAAGACATGGGATTAAACTTACTCATGGAATTCGAACATGAACCTGAAGGCGCTATCCAGGGAAGACTATTTGGTGAGGCGATGGCTGCTATCTTTCCTTCTTTGGCCATCAACCCAAGTGGCTACGCTATCGTTGGTTTGTTCTCTCCCTCCCTTCCTCTCTTCCTCTCTCTCTCTCCTTCCCTCTTTTTCTTTCTCCTTTATTCCCTTCTCCAACCTAGAATTCTATAATTTTTAAAATGTAGGAGCTGCTGCATTGAGCGCAGGAGCCACACGAACTATCTCAACAGCAGTGCTCGTCGTAGAACTGACAGGTCAACTAAACCTATTGCTTCCTAATCTGGTTGCAGTGTTGGCAGCATGCGCTGTTGGCTCTCTTATAAGCCACGATATATATGAGGTTTTACTGCAGCAGAAGGGCCTTCCCATCTCTCACTCTGCGTTCCGAATAGCTCCGTAAGTTACTTCTCTCTCTCTGTCTCTCTCTCTGTCTCTCTCTCTGTCTCTCTCTCTCTCTCTGTCTCTCTCTCTCTGCACCTCTCCTCAATTCTTGGATCTAACGTTTGAGCAGATCGTACCAACAAACAGCGAGAGATGTAATGCGTACGGACTTACAATACCTGACCACCCACTCCACTTTTGAGGATGCCAGAGATCTCATCGCTGGTGATAAACACAAGCATACTTCTTATCCTTTGGTTGAGTCAGATGGTTCGTTGCCTTCCTTCTTTTCTCTTTTCTTTTTCTCTCATTGACTTTGCATTTTCTCTTTTGTTATAAAGAGAACATGATATTTTTGGGGAGCTTCAAACGAACCGAAATCGAAAGTTTTTTAGCTCATTACAAGTTAGATATAAACAGCAAAGTCTCCGCCAACACGACTCGCCAACGTCCTCCTTCCTCAAGTTTAGCTTCATCCTCCGCTTCTTACGGGTCTTCCTCCACTTCTTCCTCCTCTTTGTTGGATGACAGTGATGCTGGAGGAGCTTATTCCAGCGATAACAGCGAAGACTTGGCCTTATCTCCGAGGATAGCTCCTGTGGAGGGTTCGTTTGATGATGGAAAGCTAATAGACATCGAAGCTGTGGATGAAAACGCTTCATTACTTGGTAATTTGTTAGCGAACGTTAAAGTGGAATGGAAGCAACGCTCAGAGGAAGAAGAACTCCTCCGTATGAAAGTCCCTTACGTCTTCATATCTTCTGCCAGTGTTTCTGTTCCCAGTGCTGGTGCGTATTTCATTCCTCTTTCCTGTTCTTTTTCTTCTCTTCATCGTTCTCTGCGCTCTCTTCTGTAACCATAACAAACAAAACACACAATAAACAGCCGTCATCAGAGTGGACCCAACAGCGTTCCAAATCGTGGAGCAAACGAGCCTCTTCAAAGTGCACTTCACGTTCACCATGTTGGGGCTTACTCATGCCTTCGTCACCAGTCGAGGAAAGTTGGTCGGCGTTATCACCCGCCGTGATTTGCTCATTCCAAAGAACAAAAGAGCTTTAGAGGAGAAGAACAGAGCGCGACTTCAATCGGAGCCTTCCGCCTCTTCTTCTTCCTCCTCCTCCTCCTCCTCTTCTGCGACGACGATGCATGCTGCAACAATGGCAACGACGGATAGGTTGGTGGAGATAGAAGAAGAAGAAGAGCAAGAGGAAGCTGATATCGAAGAGGAAGAAGAGGGAGAGGAGGGAACGAAGAGAGAAAGAGAAGAGGGCGAGAAGGAGAAGGAAGAGGAGAAGAGGAGGAGACGTCTTCGGTTTGTTTAATTAATTTTAAATGTAAAAAAGGTAAAATGGTGATGTCATGTTTACTAAACTAGGTAATTCGATCTGCATATTTATCTTAAAAAGGGATTAAGTTGACGTCATATTCCCTTAAACAATATCAATTAATTAAAAAAAATAAAAGAATGAAAGAAGAGATAAGAGAGAAAGCAATCGATGGAGAGGAAGAAGCAGACGACGCAAGCTTAGCACAAGTGGAACCCCTGCTTTGGGCTTTAAGTGCAGTTGATGATGAAAGTAAATTGAAATCTTCCTACCATTCCAATAGGCTTTTTTTCTTTTTCTTTTTCTTTTTCTTTTTATTTTTATTTTTGGATTAACTTGTCTTCCAGCCGAAAAGATTTGTGCAGCGGTGCGGAAGCTCTATCAATCGGTGGCAGGCCTGGACGGCCACCTCATCTCCCAACGGCAGCAGCTCTTCCGGCAAAACAAAGACTTGGCCTATGGCGAGATCCTCTGCCTCCCCTTCGCGGAGGTGCTCCAGAAAGTGGCTCCGCCCACCGAGTTCACTCACACTTTTTACGATTTGGGCTCCGGAAATGGTTTGTTTGTTTGTTTGTTTGTTTGTTTGTTTGTTTTCTCTTCTTTTTCATTTTCTCATTTTTTTCTCATTTTTTTCCTCTTTCTTTTTTTGCATTTTCTTACTTGCAATGAAAAGGAAAAGCAGTAATGTTAGCGGCGGCGTTGTATCGGTGGAAGAAGGCATGGGGCATCGAACTCATCCCAGAGCTCCACCAAGCCTCCACAGAAGCTCTTTCATTGGCTCTTTCTTGTTCTTCTTGTTGTTCTTGTTCTTCTTCTTCTTCTTCTTCTTCTTCTTCTTCTTCTTCTTCTTCTTCTTCTTCTTCTTCTTCTTCTTCTTCTTCTTCTTCTTCTTCTTCTTCTTCTTCTTCTTCTTGTGACTCGCTTCATCTGCGCACAAAACAAGTTGGCTTTACGCCAGCAGACTTCCTTCTCCCTCCAAACAAAGAAGAAACGAGCTGTTGGTGGACCGATGGGGATGTGATATACGCTTGCTGCGCGACCTGGTCCGAGGAGCTGCTGTCGGCGGTGGGGCGCAAGGCAGCTTCCCTTCGCTGTGGCTCTCGCTTCATCACCGTGGGTCAACCCTTGCCTTCGTCGTTTGTTCTCTCCTCTTCCTCCGCCTTCGTTGCCTCACCACGGAGGCACGAGGAAGGAGCGGAGCAGGAGGAACGCTATCGGTGTTGGCGGTTGACGGAGAAGCTGCTCTGCGATCACAGTTGGAGCAGTGCTCAGGTCTACCTATACTTCAAACATCGTTAAGAGGTATATACAACGAGTTATCTTTTATGAAACGGATTGCTCTATTGCTATTCTATAAAACAAAAGCAAGTATAAGAAGAAAAAGAAGACACACAAGAAGACCGAAAGAAAAGATTACAAAAGGCGTGATGTTTGGATGGGGCGGACCCACCACCACGACCAAGGAGGGGTCCTGGTGGTTGGCATCCCTATCATAGAAGAAAGAAAACTGCTGTTTTGTCCTCCCAAACAGCAGCGGCGCAACTCTCTGTTATCTACACAGGACGTGGCGGTCCGCTTCCATTGTCGTTTCAGCTCGCCGCCGATGCCTCTCTTGTCGCTTGTTTGAGGCCTTTGTAGTCGTGATTTTCGTTTTGGTTGAAGTATTTTCTAGGATGGCGATGTCATCGAAGAAGAAGGTCGAGTGTTACTGTAGTATCCTCGTGAAGAAGGGGCAACCGCTTCGGTAGAAGTGGAGTAAGGCGAAGATGAAGAAGAAGTCGACGAAACTAAGGGCAAGAGAGAAGCTCCCAAGGAAGGACCCAAGGCTGGGTGTGATGAGGTCTGCAGCGCTTTCAACACGAAGGAGCGCATGTACTCCAGCTGCTCTTTCATCAACTTGTTCTCCGTGACGAGCAGCTCCAGGCGAGAGTTGAGCGTCTTGTTGTCGGTACCCAGATCCTTCACCCGCGCCTCCAGCTCCTTGATGTGTCCCTTTTGGCGCTTGCGGAACTGGCGAGCGGCCTGGCGGTTTTTCATGAGGCGGCGTTGCTGTCGCTTCTCCTTCTCGGAGAGGGTTGTGTCCTGCTCGATCCGTTCCAGCTCTCTCCTGAGGTCTTCGGGTGTCAGTTGAGGATCCTTGGCTGCGGAAGGAGCTTCGCTCTTTGTTGTTGCTGCTGCATGGCTCCTCTTCTTCGTTGCTCTCTGGTTTTCAGAAGCGGGAGGAGAAAGAGAAGGAGGAGGAGAGGGAGACTTGCGTTTGTGAGAGCAGGAAGAAGGAGTTCCTTGTGGAAGAGGTGGTTGAGGTGACGGATGGTAGTAATAAGACTCGACAGGGTAAAACTCCTTGTGAGGTGACGCGAGGTCCAACGGAAGAGGGGGAGGCGCTGCCGGAGCCAGCCGTTGTTGCGGTTGAGGTGGGGGCGGGTAGGGCGAAGCCGCAGCCTTCTTCCAGGGCTTCTCCAAGGCGAGGTCCTCCCCAAAGGCCCCAAAGCCAAACAGCTGCTCCTGTGAGTAGATGAAGTCGTCCTGCTGGTTGAAGGGAGCGTTCGCCGAGGCCCAGTAAAAGTCAGGCACCTCCGGGCCGGAGGAGATGGTGGGAAACTCGTCCGGAAAGAGGGAGAAGCTGTTCCTGTCGTCTGCTTGCTGGGAGGAGACGGAGACCGGTTGTTGTTGTTGTGGCTGTTGCGGCTTCATCAGGGTGGTCCCTTTGAGGTCGTCATAAAGGGGGAGGCCTGGGACGGAGGTCTGGAGGTATTTGTCAACGGGTCCCAGCGAGTCTGCCATGGCGCTTGGAGAAGCGGGGGAGAAGGAGGAGGCATGGTGATGCTGCTGTTGCCGTTGTTGCTGGGTGGAGTTGGAGGGCGGGTCAAGGTGTTCCGAGGGCCAGTAGGCTCTGCCGTGGACGTACATCATTCTTCCACAAATTAACAATGGATGAATGGATGAATGGATGAATGGATGAATAGATGAATAGGATGGGAAGGCTGGAGTGGAGTGGCTTTCAGCAGCAGCAGCCAACAACAACAACAAAAAAAAAGGAGTAGTGAATGTGAAGCAGAGACAGAGGGATGGACGTGCTGTGCTTTCTCTTCCCTTCTTTTAAGAAAATAAAAATTTATGAAAAGGAGGAAAAAAAATTACTGCCCGCTGAAAAGTAGCAGGCAGAACAAAAAAAATAAGTCGGTTGGAATTACAAAGACACACACACAAGCCAGATCCTGGGCCTGAGTTGGTGAGAGAATGGAGGAGTGTTGCAGGGGGGCAGAACGACTCGGGGGAGTTGTATGCGGTTTGCGGGTAAAGTTGTAAAAAGAATTGTCAGTTGTAAAACCAAAAATGAAGGACTGAAGGCAAAAGGTAGAGGCGGAGGATTCCAATTTTTTCCGGATAGGAAAAACCTTGATGCGGTTTTTTCCAAACGCGTCTGATCTGCATGCTTCATGCACGTCATCGATCGGTTGCGTCAGCGAAATTTAAAGCAACACGGGAAAATTCGAATGAAATGCAGTAATATTTTACGGATAGATGAAAAGCGGAATAACTGGATGATCACGCCTTCCTTTTCCTTACCGTAGCAACCCGTTTCACTGATACGGATCCAACGTCAGCAAACTTAAATTTCCACCAAATCTCCAACCTCTTTCTTCTTGGGACGTCACCCAGTTATTTCTTGAATGCTTTACATTGCAAACATTGCAATCATTCCTCAAGCAAGGAGAGAAGCAGAAAACTTCTTCTGGTGCGGAAAAAGATTTCAAACTTGTAACTTGTAGCTCTCTGGTTTGGTGCCTTTAGGCAAAGAAAGTATCGTCGAGCCATGGAAGGTTTGTGAAAGAAGATCTTTTGTTTTTGTTGTTATCCGCGTTTGTCCTAGCTAACGATCTCCTGTTTTCATGCAGCCCAATTGTTCAACCTGCGTTTTACGTCGAAGCAGCTCCAAAGACAATCCAGAAAGTGTGAAAAGAATGAGAAGCAAAACAAACTGCGTTTAAAAAAGGTTTTTTCTCCCTCTTCTTGGTTTTTTGTTCTTGCCTCTCTCTCTCTCTCTCTCTCTCTCTCTCTCTCTCTCTCTCTGTCTCCTGTTTCTCTTCCCCTCTCCTCTTCTTCTCTTCTTCCAATCTTCTCTCTTCTCTTCTCTATTCTCCCCTTGCTTCTGCTTTTGCTCTTTTAACTTTCCTTTGTATTATAATAAAGGCCATCGAAAAGGGCAACATGGATGGAGCCAAGATCTATGCGGAGAACGCCATACGGGAAAAGAACCAGGCCCTCAACTACCTTCGTCTTGCCTCCCGCATCGACGCTGTTGCTGCTCGTGTTGAAACTGCCATTCGCATGAAAAATGTTTCTCTTCTCTCTCTCTCTCTCTCTCTCTCTCTCTCTCTTCTCTTCTCTTTATCGCATTCTTCGTTCTTTTCTTCTCTCGTTATTTTCTCTTCTTTGCCTTTGTCTTTCGTTGTTCTCTTCCCTACCCTCGTTCTTGCTTTTCTTCTATACCTTGTCTTCTATCCCTTCTTTCTCAATGCTCACCACAACAAAAAAAAAACAAAAAGGTAACGCGGTCAATGGCGGGCATCGTCCGTTCCCTAGACCGAGCCTCCCAAAGCATGAACGTGGAGCAGATCACCAAAGTCATGGACCAGTTTGAGCGCCAATTCGAGGACCTGGACGTGCAAGCCACCTACGTGGAGGGTGCCATGAACCAAACCACCACTCTTTCCACTCCGCAGGACCAAGTAGAGGAGCTCATCAGTCAAGTGGCCGACGAGCACGGCCTGGAGCTTGCCGGCACCCTGGGAGAGAAGGCCGCCGTTCCCAGCACGGCTGCCGCTACGACTACCAACGAGCAGGATGACCTTATGGCTCGATTGGATAAACTAAAGGCTCGTTCTTAGTTTTTTCTCTTCTCTCTCTCTCTCTCTCTCTCTCTCTCTCTCTTAGATTGTTGTTATCTTTTTTGGCTTTGTACAGCAAAAAATGTTTTTTTTTCTCTATTGGTTCTTTCTTTGTATTGTTTGCTTAAGAAGATACGAGTGGATATAAGGATGGCTTCACAAGAGCCAACCACAGTGGAGAATCGGACAGCAAGAAACGAGGAGCCACTTGCATCCTTTCTCCTCTTCCTCCTCGTTCTGCTACTTCATCATCTTGTTCTTCTTTCTCAAGAAGAAGAAAACCACGATCCACCAGTGAAGTCACAAGACATCCAAAGAAAGAAGGTACCACCCACTCTTGCTCTCTTGATAATTCACTGTACATATTAAACAACTGCAAAACAAAAAGTCAAGACAAGAACAGGTGTTGTGAAAAAGCAAGGAGTGAAACAAACCTCAGAGCGAGCAAAAGGAAGGCCATCTTTCAAGCGAGTAAGCTGGACAGCGCAAACCAACAGCAGCTGATTATAAAAGTCGAGACTCTGAATGCTTCTTCGACTTATGGTATTGGTTCCATTTTTTCTTTGAGCGTTTGTCGTTAGTGTTGCAGTTGATACCATCTCAACCGCTTTGTGCTGCTCTATCACTTCTTCCATCCTCTTGGCTTCCACATGCATTCCATCTTTCTCAAGAGCTGGAGCTGAAGGCGGTTGTGTGTTGCGAGAGGAAGAAAGAGAGGCGAGACAAAGACCTAAAGCAAAGGAAAGGTTTCCGTTGCAATGCTCTACCACATAGGTAGCACATATTTTCAGTGCCTCTTCTTCAAAGTCAAGTTGACAAAGCTGTTGTCGTGGTGGAGTTGCTTTTAGAATGTGATGTTGAAGAATCGAGTTGACGATGGTGAGATCGTCGTATGCTTTGAATGGAAGTGAATGTACATTTCCTATTAGTGTTTTAGTTTTTGGTGAGAAGCAAATACTTTTTGAGAAAGAAGAAAGAAGAGGAGAACCATGAGCCAAAGCAGAGTGTTTGTGGAGTGGCGGGTTGCCAGCGGCAACAATGGACACGAGGCCTGTTCGTGTCATTTCAAGCAGCTGCTTGATTACTCCGCTGAAACCAGGAAGAGCTGCAACCATTTCATAATGGTCCAAAATGAGAATTCTTATCGATGAAGAAGGAGAATGAGTGTTACCAAGAGTGGAAAGACAAAAGGGAAGGAAGAAACGTACGTGTGGATCGGTTCCCTTTTGTCCCGTCTCTTTCTGCTTGCTGGTGCAGACGACAAAGAAGATAGTGATGATCGCGACGCTTTCGCAATCATACTGCAAAGCTGAGACGCTTTTCCAACTCTGCTTCCTTCCACGAATATCATCACCCCAACATTCTTCTTCCTCTTGTCGCCCTTCTCCATCTGCTTCTTCAACCAACGTTCCATACGTTGGTACAAATGCAACAGACAGAGACTCTTTCCACTTCCGGCCGGTCCATTAACATACATAAATCCTCTTTTTGTTTCCTCTTCTTTCGTCGTTGCTTCACGATGAGAACAGCAACGAGACTTGCAAAAGGAGAGAAGAACCTCCATTTCCGAAGTTCGATGGAGCAGGGCCGGTGCCATGCGATTTCGTTGCTTGCTGCTGTTTTGGTTGTTGTTTTGTCGCCGCAATAACTTTTGGAAGATGTGACCTTCCTGTTCTTTCTCTTCGGTAGGAGAGTCTACTTCTTCGTAAGATCCGCTTTCTTCACCATCTTCCTCATCTTCTCCATCTTCATCCTCTGATTCAAAGTTCAAAACTTCCTCTGCCTCACTCTCTTCCTCACTGTCTTCCTCCTTGTCCGCGTCTTCCACTTGTTCCGTCTCCTCTTCTTCTGTCACTTGTGTTTCCGCTGGGTCTTTTGTTTCATCATCGTCATCCACAATGAGAAGCGGGTCTTCCTCTTCGTCATCCTCTTCTTCTTCATCTATTTTCTTCGCAGCCGGCAAACGTTTCCTGTTATTCTTCTTATTCTTGTCCGTCGGTCGTGAAACTGCTTTCTTTGCTACCGCTCTCCCCTTTCCCACATCTTTCTTCTTCTCTTGTTTTCGTGTTTGTTGTTTGGTGCTCTTTTTGTTGTTGTCCACAGCAACAAAAGATGAAGAGAGCGAAGGTCTTCTCGATGATGACGGTGATGAGGGAGGTGAGTACTGGCACAATTGTTTCTGCTTGCGACGAGCTTCTCTCAGCAACAACTTTTGCTTTTCTTTTTGGAGTTCCTCCAGCATTCTTTTAGATTGTTTTGTTCGCCTTCTTTTACCACTTCCCGATGGAGTGGATGGTTCTAATACCGTTTGTTGCTGTGGTTCATCGTTAGGAGAGGAAGAACAAAAAGTTATCAACGAAGAAGAGAGTTGCTCTTGAGCGACCGAGCAGTCGTCCTGAGAGTCATTATTGGCGCTAGCAGGCCGTGCTTTACTGATCCCTTTTGCGGTCGGAAGTATCGCCAGCTATGTTTGTATTTGTGTTCTTGTTGTTAGAAAGAGAAACGATAAAAGAGAAAGAGAAAGAGAAAGAGAAAGAGAAAGAGAAAGAGAAAGAGAAAGAGAAAGAGAAAGAGAAAGAGAAAGAGAAAGAGAAAGAGAAAGAGAAGAGAAGAGAAAGAGAAACGACGAAAGAGAAAGAGAAAGAGGAAAAGAGGAAAAGAATGTGAAACCTGTTTCTGGTGCCGTCGGGCCTCACGCGCCACCAGCTTTTGCTGCTCAAAGAGCAGATCCTCCACCTCTCTACCAGCTCTCGGCATTCTCTCTGTCCGTTTGGAAAGCCAAAAAAAAAAACGTTCACTATATTTTACTATTGAGTTTACCTGTCCGCACAAAAAAAAGGCGGGAAACATTATCGCCGACACAATGACGTCGTTCAGGGAGAATTCTTTGGGAATTTTCGCATTTTCTCTCTCCGAAATTTCATGTCTTAACACAACCAAATAAAAAAGAGAAGAACAAAAACGTAGCAGGAAAAGCATGAGGAGGAGCATGCAAGAGGAACATCGGCCGCTCAAACGAGCCAAGGTGGAACCCAACCAAGGCGAAGAAAAAGAGAACGAAAAAGAGCAACAGCAAAGCACTCTCGCACGGATCGCGGAGCTGATCGAGAGCCTGCCTGAGAGCACTAAAACAAGCGTTGGGGGAGCGGCCCCTGTGCTCCCTCCTCTCCCCGGGCTGGTGGTCAAAGGGCGAGAGATCTCCCTTCCCCTGAGCGCCGCCGATGCTGCCTTTCTGCAAAGCGAGGGGACCGTCTCCCCGCACGGCCGGGGTTACGACACGGTGGTGGACACCAGCGTGCGCTCCTCCAAAGAGTTCGACCCCGCGGCCTTCTCCTTCACCAACGAGCAGTGGGACGAAGCCGTCTACGATCTCGCCCTCACGGTGGCCATGCGCCTGGGCGTCGAGGAGTGCAATGTGGAGCCTTGTCCCTACAAACTGCTGCTCTACAGCGAGGGAGACCACTTCCTGCCGCATCGGGACACGGAGAAGGAGGATGGCATGTTTGCCACCCTCGTCATCCAACTGCCCTCTCGCTGCACTGGCGGCGCTCTCATTGTCCGCCATGGTGGCAGCAGCCACAAGTACGACTTTGGGGAGAGCACAGGGAAGGCCGCGTTCCAATGCCATTACGCGGCGCACTATGCAGACGTGGAGCATGAGGTCGAGCCGGTCACCTCTGGACATCGCTTGGCGGTGGTGTACAACCTGGTTTGGACGAACCCCAACGTGCTTGTCCCCACCAGCCAGGCCTTCCAAAGCAACGTCCAGGCCTTTGCTGAGGTGTTGAGAGGACCGTGGAATACCGTACCAAATGGCTTGGTGGTCATGCTCTTGGAGCATTTGTACACCTACTCGGGGCTGAGAGGTAGGGGTATCAAGGCTCTGAAGGGCAAGGATCGTGTGCTGGCGAGCACCATTCATGCCGCCAATGCTCTGCTCGAGCCTCAACACAGGGTCAGCCTCTTCGTTATTACGGTGGACCATACTACGCACTACGAGCCCCGAGGCTACTATGGCAGCTGGGACAGCGAGGACGAAGAAGAAGAAGACGACTATGATGATGACTCAGGAAACTGGGAGGTATTAGAGACAGAGGAAATCATAGAGTGGTACTCCATGGTAGGAAAGCGAGTCAAATTCAACGATGTGAAAATCAACTGGAAGAAAGACGTGGCCGCAGCGAAGGCCTTGTCGGAGAAACACGTCTTCTCCTTCAAAGGGGACACCTTCAAAGAAGGCTATACGGGCAATGCTGGACCCTCCAAGTCTACCACCTACCATCGCTCCGCTCTCGTCATGTGGCCAGAGGCAACCGAGCTTCAATTGAAGATGACTCACGGTGGCCTATACTCTGCTGCGGCCTATGTGCGTGCAAGGAGCGACAAAGAGGAACAGCTGCGAATGATGGATCAAGTCTTGGACATGTGGACCAACATGCCCGAAAAGAGCGATAACAGGACTTCCTATTCCACAGACGCATCCATCGGTGAAGGAGCAACACTGTTGTTGAAGTGTTTGCCCAGCGGAGACATTGTCCGATTGACACGCATCTTGGACCTGATTCGAACCACAAAGCCCACCGCGCTTGTTCCATCTCACACAAATGTTTTGAGCGGCCTCAGCAAGCAGATCGCGCTCTCCATCTCCGACGAGCAGTGCGCTTCTTCAGAACCTCTCTTCCAAACGGTGAAGAACACGGCGGTACCATGGATTATGAACCAACAATCGGGGTTAGAAGGCGCCTCACGGATCCTGGAAGTGGTAGTGCGGACCAACCCCACTCTAACTCGGCCCCTCCAACTCGTTGACGCCTTTGCACAAGCCCTTCAGGAAACGGAAGCAAAGGCTGCTTCCACTTCATCTTCTTCCCCCTACTCCTTCATGCCCACGTATGACCTATCATACAAGGAACAACAAAAGCAAGAGTCGAGCCTTCAACGACCATTGCAAGTGATGGCAGAAAAGTGGGCATGGAAAGACATTGGTCCACATGTCATGGCACTTCTTCATTCTTCTCCTTGCATCACTCTCCTTCATCGACTCTCCATGGCCAAGTGTCTTCTGGACACAGCAGCAGAGGCTGGGAAAGCGGTGGCCCAAGACACCTTGGACGACATTATGAAGAAGGAGGACCTAACTGAGTTCATGAAAACAAAGTCAAGTGAAAAGAAACTGGAAGCCATCCACGTGCCGGCTCTGGTGTTGTGTGCTGCTGTGGATGACTTGGAAAGAGGACAGAAAGTATGTGAGATGATGGTGAGAGATGCTGGACGACGTGACACCATTCGCTATCTCGATGACAAGTCCATTTTTGGAGCCTGGCCTTCCTTTGCTGAGAAGATGTTCTTCTTGCTGGTAGTTCCTCGAGTGCAAGAGCTGGAACAAGCCATTGGAGGAGGTGCTCCTCAGTTCAGTTGGGCACAACGGCCCATCCCTTCCAAAGTTCCTTCAGGCAACCGAGAGCTGTTGAGCTTTCTTCTAAACCCCTCTCAGCAATCCACTGTCATTGCTGGCTTTCGCCGCATCGACGAAGCCCGTAGCTTTGCTGATGCATGCACCCGCGCCAAACCAGGCACGGAGGGCTTCTCCGCAAAAGCCACAGCGAGCGGTCGAAGCAGCACGTCTAAAGTTACGGTGGAAAAGACGACGGACTTTTTTGAGCACGAGGCGAGCATGTACAGGCAGAACTGCGCAGAGCTGCAGGCGCTTCGTGCACGCCTTGCTGCTGCCTCTACCAGCCCCGCAGCTGAAGCGAAAACAGAGAAGTGATCCTTCTTTGGTTTGCTCAGAGCGTTGTAGATATCCTGGGGATGGTGTAGCAATGTAGCGCGAAGAAAGAGAGCACGTATACATAGAAAGAAAGGAGGAGGCTGAAGAGAATGTTGGCGTTCATGAGGAGGAAGATTGCGAGGGACCATCCTTTGATCTTGAAGACATTCCAACCAACTAAAAGTGGTCACTGTTTCCTCTAGTATCTCCTTGGGCTTCTTTTTTCCATTTCTTAATTTATTTGTGCTCCACCAAGCCTTTTTTTTCCCTTGAAACAAGCGTTCCTGCCTCACTCCCCGCTATGCTTCCACTCTCGCCTTCTCTCCTCTCTGTTTATCGTCGACATCTCTAGCATAAAATTCGCTCACCATTGGGATTCGAACCGACGGCATTTCCCCCAGTTCGAAACCCAACAGCAACAACGAAAATCCCACATTTCAAACAAAAGAAAAATGCAGCAAGGAGGCCTCCTCTCCTCGCCCACAGAGGAGAAGGAGAAGAAGAGGGAAGAAGGCTACCGAGGCTTTGGCTCGTTCCACTCGGACAACGTGCAGGAGCTGATCGGCTTGCCGGAGGAGGAGTACCAAGCCCCTCCCTTGCCCGCCTCCCTGAGCCTTGCGGAATGGACGGAGGAAGGCCTACGCCGGGACATGCCCTCCTCCTTTGGTCGTCCCATGCTCCGGCAACACTTTCTCCTGGATGAGGCCTGGACCTTCATCAATCACGGTGCCTTTGGTACACTGGCCAAGATCCTTCTACATGAGTTTTTTTTTGGTTCCTCATGTCTGATGCCCAACAACTCAAAAGGAGCGACAGCCAAAGTAGCCTTACAAGCAGCCAACAAATGGAGAGAGCACGTTTGTCTTCAACCGCTACGTTTTATCGATCGGTACTCTTCTGATCTTCGCTGCGTCCTTCTTCTCTTTCGTGTTTCTCTGGCGACCCTTTGCTTAACGGTTTGGTCACACACATACATCCAACAAGAGAGCTGTTTCCCTACCTTGTGGCAGCGCTACGTGAGTTTGGTCCGTATGTCGGAGCCTCCCCTCAAGACATCACCTTCTTGCCGCACGCCACCACCGGCCTCAACGCCGTTCTCAACTCGCTGGCTCTGCAGCCAGGAGAGGTCGTCTGCATGCTGGACATTGGGTATGGCTCGGTGAAGAAGATGGCTCAGCACTACTGCCAAAGAGGAGGCGCCACGTTCTTGCAATTGCCTGTTCACTTTCCTCTCGCTTCGGAGGAAGACTTGGTGTCGCAGGTGAGCAACTTCTTAGCCACGGTTCAGGACGAGAGGAAGTTGAAAGTGAGGCTGTTCATCTTTGATCACATCACGAGCAACACAGCGCTCGTGCTGCCTGTTGAAGAGCTAGTACGGTTGTGTCACCGACACGACGTTCCTGTTTTGGTGGATGGAGCGCATGCGCTTGGTTCGCTCATGCCGAGGCTGAACTTGACTGCTTTAAACGCCGATTACTATGTTGGAAACTGTCACAAATGGTTCTGCAGCCCTCAAGGTAAACTCTTGTCTATCCGTTCTCTTTGGTATACTTAACATTGATCTTGCTCTATAAATGTAGGTTGTGGGTTTTTGTGGGTTCGGAGGGAGTTTCAGGAGACGGTATTTCCTCTTAGTTTATCTCATGGCTTTGGCGAAGGCTTCACTTCTAACTTTATTTGGGATGGGTAATGCCTTGCTCTTTTCCTGTGTCCTCTCTCTTGTTCTTCTCCTTTTGCGTGTTGTCTATGCATTCATCTAAGCCATTCTTCGTTCCAATGCTCAGGTGCAGGGATTACAGCGCTGCGTTAGTCATTCCGCTACTCATCAAGTTTTGGAAGGTTCTTGTCGTTGCATTCTTTCTTATCGTTATCGGCTTTTGTTCCAATCGTTTTTTGTCACTACAGGCAGTGGATGAAGAAAAGGCACAACACTACATGCGAGACCTTATAACTTCTGCAACAGCGCTGCTTCAAGACAGATGGCAGACCAGTGACAACGTTATTGCACCTTCGTCAATGTTTGGGACGATGGCCCTTGTTGGCCTACCTGAGAATCTGTTGCAGACCGTTGAAGGCTCTTCATCCGCATCTACGTCCACCGACGCCAAAACAATTCAAGTATTATTCCCCTCTAATTCTTCTCTTTGCTCTTTTCATCTTTTCTTTCGTGCTGTTAATTCTCTTCTCTCTCTCTCTCTCTCTCTCTCTCTCTCTCTCCTTTCAAAACAGGACAAACTCCACTATGAACATAAGATTGAAGTGCCCGTCAAGTGTGTTCAAGGAAAGCTTTATGTTCGCATTTCTGCGCACATCTACAACGAACTCGAAGACTACCAACGCTTAGCCGATGCCATTTCAGAAATCGCTGCTCAAAGCCGGGCTTCTGCTTCAAGGACTCCACAACACTAAAAACATTATTCCTTCTCTCTCACAAACGGAACAAACAAGTGAAATGAAAAGTGTAAGTAACTTTCTTATTTATAGTTGCAATGTACTCTCTTTCCTTCGCTCTTTCTTTACAGAGTATCCACAGGTTCCAAGTTAAGCAGCTGCTCCTCCGTTGGCTTGTTCTCCTCCTGCTTCTGGAGCGGGAAGAAGTCAGGCAAGGCACGACCAGTGCTGGTGCACAAGCCCAACTGAGAGCAAACCCTGGCGGGCGGCTCGGCATTCTCCAACGTCTGAATGATCTCAACGAGGTAACTATCCGCCAACCACTTGCACTGGGTGGGGAACGGGCTATAGGCACAGACCCTCTCCAGCATGGCCATGATCTCCTCCTGGGTGCTTTGGGCCTTTAGGGCATCCTCCACCAAGCCCACCAGGGTCAAACAGGAGCCACACATGGCATTCCCATTGACACTGCTGCTTTTAACATTGCTTTTCGCATTGGGACCCAGCTCCGCGATGGTCTTTTCCCAAGGGCGAGCTTGCAGGCGGGCGTGCATATCAGCCAGCACCTGCTCAGGCATATCCCAATACCCCTCGGCAGGCTGCTGCTGCTCCCCGGCGGCACACATGCCGCAGTCGATGCAGACGGTGTCAGGGGAGCTGTGCTCGACCATCCAACGCAGGAGGATGGGACCCTCACGGTCCACCCACTGGCGGCAGCCTTGCTCCCATTGGTGAGGGGCCAGGTCGGTGCAGACCTGCCGCATGGCGGAGAGGATCTCCTCCTCGGAGACCTCGTTCTGCAGCCAGTTCTCGATGTAGCCCACGAAGAAGCGACAGATGTTGCAGCCGGGGAGGCTAGGAGGGGCGGAGGCCGAGTGGAGGGGCGTGGTGGTGGTGGTGGTGGTGGTGGTGGGTATTTCGTTGTTGGGGGCTTCATCGTCGCCAAAGATGTGGATGGAGTTCCAGGTCTTTTGGGCGGTCTCCACGGCGGTGTCCCAGAGGTTGGCAGAAGCCACGTTGCAGAGAGCCAGAAGGCCCAAGAGGGCCAAGCAGAGCGTGGCTCGTTTCATTTTTTTTTTTCTTAGAGTCAAAGGTCAAAGGGTCTACTATCAGAGATATATACGAAAAAAAATAAATAAAAAAGAAAGAAAGAAATATAAACTTAAAAGAAAAAAAAAAGCGGGACGGAGTGGACTCCATTTTTTCATCGTGCATTCGGCAGGGAATCCATGGGGGATTGACAGAAACAACACCTCCTGTGCGTCTCGTTTTGCTTGTTTTGGTTAACCTACAGATCTGAGTTATGTTTGATTTCTGGTTGGTTCTTGTGAAGACGTATTAAATAAAAAAGTTGTTTTAATTAAGCGTCGAACGCGAGCCTGTAGGACCATTTGTAAAAGAAAGAAAATTAAAAAGCAAGAAAAGACTAACGCTTCTGCTTGTCATACTTGTTATAGAAACCTTCAGGCTGAAACGTTTATTTTTTTATGTTTCGTCTGGGGACCTTCGCAAAGCAAGGCACCTTGGCAGCTGACGAAGAAGTAGAAGAAAATCTCATAGGATTGCACCACCTCGCCTCTTCGCAGCGAGACGGAATGGAGACCGATAATGACGATCTCCACGGTGAGGACTATAGCGATGTTGCCTCTCCCATGAAAGCCAAAATGAAACGTGAGGACGTTCAGGAAGAAGAAGAAGAGGGCTTGGAGGAAGGGACGTGCGTGTTGGAGGTGTTGACGGAGAGAGGCAACCAGGACGAGGCCGCCGTGGAGAGACGTCGTTCCATGCCCGCTTTGTTCGAGCCTGAAGAACCCCTCAGCGAAGCAGAGACCGTTCCGTTGACCCCGGCCACGAACCTCGGCAACAGCAACAAGCTGGCTTCCGCGCACTCGATCTCTCTTTACAGTTACCCTGACAGAAGATGTGCGCCTGTTTTTTTGTAGTTTGAGTTTAGTAGTTACTTTATCGCTAACCAACAATACGCCAAAGTTATGGTGCTCTTTCCTGAGCGGCTGGAGCGTTGGTTGGCTCCGTTTGATGACTTTATCATTCGTTTGTGCCAGCTGCCGAACGGACGCTTCTTCTATTGGCTATCTTATTGTTTGACTGGTACCTTTTTTGTTTCTTTCTTCTTTCTTCATCATTCCTCCTTCTCCTTCTTCTTTCTTCTTTTTCTTTCTTCTTTTTCTTCTTTCTTTCTTTCTTGTCGTTTCTTTCTTTCTTGTTGTTTCTTTCTTTCTTGTTGTTTCTTTCTTTCTTGTCGTTTCTTTCTTTCTTTCTTTCTTTCTTGTCGTTTCTTTCTTTCTTTCTTTCTTTCTTTCTTTCTTTCTTTCTTTCTTTCTTTCTTGTCGTTTCTTTCTTTCTTTCTTTCTTTCTTTCTTTCTTGCTTTCTCTTTGTCTTCTCTCTGCTTATGTTTCTGACGTTTACGCATGGATTGCGACAGGATTGACTACAATTGAGATGATTATAATCGCTCCTTTCATCCTGTTTACATTGGGATGGGATGGAGCCGCCACACAGCTCGTCTTCTTCGCATTGGTCACTGCTCTGATGTCCCAAGTTCCCAAACGCTTCATATGGCGATACCGGCCTTATATGGTTGGGCGTGCACAAAAGGCTTGTTTCTTTCTTCTTCTTCTTGTTCTTCTTCTTCCTGTTATTCTTCTTCTTCCTTCTTCCTTCTTCTCATTCTTCTGCATTCCTCCATGGGTTGTTCTTTATCTTTCAAAACAAACAGAGAAAAGAAGACAAAACATCATCGTTTCCATCGAGAGCTGTAACCTGTTCAGTGGTGTATGCATTTCTGCTGTGTCAAGTCTATCTTCGCTACTACGACTCGCACACCGTTGAGTGGTGGATGTTTCCTTTGGGCATATCATGGGTCATCATCACTTCTTATGCAAGAGTACGTTTTACTCGTGTTTTACTTTGTTTCCTTCTCGGTCTTCGCTTTCTATTTGTGCTTTGTTGTTCTTTCTTCACCTTGTAACAAAACTCTCAAAACAAAAGGTAAACCTGGGAGTACACTATCCATCCGATTGCATCATAGGCGTCTTTCAAGGCATTCTCATCTGTTTCCTCGGCGGCGCTGCTTGGTCCCTTTACCTCCTCGGCTGCCCTTCCTGTCTCAAAGAGGACCACAACAACTTCTACTATTCTTTCACCTCTTCCTTCTCAGATGAATGTTACAGTCCGTCTTCTTCTTCTCCTTTAACGATAGACTACCATCACCCTGAACGCATCAACTGGTGGTTGATGGTCATCCTCTTGGCAACGTTTGCAGCGATAGTGGTCGTTTCGATGGTGAAACCCATTCGCTTCTGGGTCAAAGGCGATCGAGTGTTTGGCCTGTTGCTTCCGTGTATATTATTTCAGGCCTTATTCTTGTGCCCAAATGACTTTAACGATTACCGAGCATTGGCGAGAGGAAAGGATGCTGGCTCTGGCTCGGTGGATTGGTATCTTTATGTCTACGGCTTTGGTATTGGTCTTCTTCTTACTGTACGTTCATTCTTCCCTTTATTGCTCTCTCTGTCTCGTCTCTCTCTCTCTCTCTCTCTCTGTCTCTTCCTCTCTCTGCTTAGTCTCCTCGTTTCGTTCTCACTCTGATACACAAAAAGGGATTGGGGGTTGCAAACAACGGGAGGAAAGCGTTTATGGCGTGGGTGGTGTGGTTCACTGCAACCTTCTCTGCACTGGTTTGTTGTCGGTTATTTCTTCTGCGCTAAACAGTTTTCTTTACTCTCCTCTTCATTGCTGTTCGTTTACACTTTATGTTAAGAAGAGAAAAAGGAGAGGAGAGCGCATAGAAGCAAGCAACTCTTTTGTTATAGTAAAAGAAAACAGAAAGAGAAAAGAAAGGGGAAAAAAAAGCAACCCATCTTCTTGGTTGTCACTCCTCTCTATTAAACGAGAGCAGCCTTGAAGGGCATGAAGACTAGAGAGTGCAGCATGAGAGCCAAGAAGGAGAAGCCACCCAGCAGACCCATGAAGTACCAAAAGTCGTAGCCGGTGGTGCGCGTGTTCTCCTTGTAGACGGCCTCTACGTAATTACCAGCTACCAATTCCAGCGTGGCGTACACCACCTCTTTACCTTCTCCTGAGGAGGAAGAAGATGAAGCATCGGATCCTAAAGAAGCGTCAGAGGAAGAAGCAGAAGAAGAATCTTGGCCAAGCTGATTGAGGAAGGTAGGGCGGATGGGCTTGAGCGGTTTGTACTCGTCGTACTCCAGGAGCTCGTAGGTGGGGATGGCCGTCATGCCAAAGAACTTGTTTTGGTGGCGGAAGAGGAAGGTTTGGCGGCGGTAGACGACATCAGTGTGAGTGCCTGAAACGAATTCTTCCTCGAAACGGCCGCTGTTTTGTTTTGAGCTTTGCGTCAACCAGAGAAGCACAGAAGGGAAGCAGAGAGAGAACGAAGAGAAGCATATGAAAAGAAGGAAGCAAACCAAACCTAGGAAGCAAACGAAGGTAAACGGGAACGAACTCATTGGACATGTTGACACTGTGCATGACCGCTCGGTCATAAATGTAAATCCTCGCTCCTCTTTTGACCTCATCAGCCTTTACTCCTGCCTGAGAGGGCGGCGGGACGTCCACAGCGTTGTTGATAGGAGCGGGCTTGGCCTTGAAGCCGATGGTGCAGTTGATGACGTCCGTGTAGTCCGTCTGATCCAGCAGCATCGTTTGGAAGAAGAAGCAGTTGTTGAGGAACTCGCGGGGCTTGCCGTAGTGGTGCTCGTCATTCTGGCAAGTGGTCGTGTCGACATCGAGCGTACTGTCTCTGTCCTGTTTTATCGAAGAGGAACAAAAGGCAGAGAGAGAGGCAAATCGGATTAGAGAATAAATAAAATGAAATAAAATAATAAAAATAAAAATAAAAATAAAAATAAAAATGTAGAGACAGAAAGAGGAGAGAAGGCAAGAGGGATGGGGGGAAAAAAAACGTACAGGGCAGATAGTGAACACGGGCAAGACCAAGTGAGGAGGTTTTCTAAAGAGGTACTCGCCGTCGCTTTCGTACTGGGCGGTGGCCAATTTGGAGATGGAAAACCCAAAGTAGACGAACCACATCACCAGGAGGGGCACCCAAATGATGAGCCATATCTGGGTGAGCCTTTCGGTGCGAAGCTTGGTGAAGAACCCGGCCTCAAGGGGCAAACAAGTTTCAGGCCCACACATTATTTTTTTGCTCTTTTGGGGACCCTTCTCTGTTTCGTCCTTTTCTTTTTCTTCTCTCTCTTTCTTTCTTTTCCCCTCAAAAAAAATAAATGGAAAATTTTTTCTTTTTCCACTTTATTTTCTGTCGACGTAATTCATTAGACGACAATTAATTCGTCCTCGTGTCGTTGTGGAGAGATTTTTGTAGACTCACTCCGAGCAATGAGTTTTCTGCCGCTGATGTCATCAGTCCTTTTTTGGGGAAAATGACGTCACGGACGGTTGGTTCAACCAGGGCTGACGTGGGAATTTTTTTCATTTTGTCGACTCTTTCCTTATCTGGTTTGGTAAACGTTTATTTGTTTTCACTCCACCATGTGGTCCAGAATGGAAAATGGGGTGAAGATGAGCAGCTGCTGTGACAGGAAGCTTTTGTGGCTTGCGTCGAATAGCACGTTTGATTGCTGGGCCAAGCGCAGCAAATACTATGTCTGCTACCTTTTCCCAAGGAATTACGAGTGGTGGTCGGGGCGGCCCAGCCGTCAACTGAGGTGCCCTTGTTGTCTCCTCGTTGCCTTCTTTCTCATCTTTAATCATTTTTTTTAACTTTTTTGTTTTGTTTTTAGAAATCGAAAAAAGGTAAAGTCGACAAAATGAAAAACTTGTAAGAGAGGAATTTAAGGAATTTAGCGCGGAGTGACTTTTGATCGGTTCATTAGGCACCGGCCAATGGAAAATCATTATATCCAAATTCGAATGATCTGGATCGGCTTACCGACCAATCCGCAATCAAAGACTTATAACACGTCACGCTATTCCCCTTTGTCTCTGGTGGGAAAATACATGACTCCTCACTACGTATGTCTGCGACTCCTCATATGTCCACGGTGAGTTCGAGGAGCCGGTATCCTGTACGCCGCCCTGCGCAGGGTGAGTGACATTTGAGGGGTATATTTTCTGCGGCGCTACAATCAAAAACTCGAGTTTGGAGAAGGAATGGAAGAGGGCGTGCCAGCAGGCATGAGAGAGGAGGAGGACAGCGAAGCGCTTCCCTCCCTGCTCCAACCCTTTGCGCACTCCACCACCTGCAACCTCTCCTTCAAACGCTTGACCTCCTTGCCCAGCGCCGTTGGCCGGCTCACCGCTCTCACCCGCTGCGACCTCTACGACAACAAGCTGGCCTCCTTGCCGAGAGAGTTTGGCCGGCTCCGCGCTCTCACTTACTGCGACCTCTCCAACAACGAGCTGACCTTCTTGCCAAGAGAGTTTGGTCAGCTCTCCGCTCTCACCTGCTGCAACCTCTTCGCCAACAGGCTTAGCACCTTGCCGAGGGAGTTTGGCCAGCTCGCCGCTCTCACCGGCTGCAACCTCGCCCACAACAAGCTGACCCGCTTGCCGAGAGAGTTTGGCCAGCTCATCGCCCTCAAGCATTGCACCCTGTATGGTACCGCCTTGGCAGCACTGCCTTGCTCCATGGTTTGGCTTCTTCCGTCCTTGCACACCCTCTCCCCTCAACCCTTTCAACTGCAAGAACCGCTTTTCCAACAAACGGAAGACAGTGAGGAGGAAGAGCAAGAGTACAAGGAGGAGAAGCAACAGAAGAAGAAAAGAGTGAAATCCAAGCAATCACCTCCCATGAGGAACAAGCACACCACAGCGAAAAGCTTGTGGCACTTGAGCGGAGAGGCGGCGCTGCGGAACAAGCTTTTGCCCACTGGCCTCTTGACCCCTGTTCCAGACCCGCCCTTCACTTGGTGTTCTTCTTCTTCTTGTTCTTCTTCTCCTTCTTCTTCTTGTTCTTGTTCTTCTTGTTCTTCTTGTTCTTCTTCTTCTTCTTCTTCTTCTTCTTCTTCTTCTTCTTCTTCTTCTTGTTCTTGTTCTTGTTCTTCTTCTTCTTCTTCTTCTTCTTCTGCTTCTTCTTCTTCTCTGATGGCGGAGAGGAGCACAAACCAGCAGCAAGGAACAAAGGAAGAATGGAAAGCAGAAGAAGGAGAAGGGAGTGTGGAGGAGGTCATCATGGAGGTGGTGCTGCCGGAAGAAGTGAAGGAACGACTGGAAAGGTTACAAAGAAGATGTGATGTTTGTCAACACCTGTTTTTGGACGCTGAAGCGGAGGAGGAAGAGAAAGAAGGAGGAGGGGAAGGAGGAGAAGGAGGAAGGGAAATGGCGAGAAGGGTTTGGGACGAGGAAAGAAGAGTATGGTGGGAGTTGTTGTGTTGCAGCCAGAGCTGCCTCCACCGGCCCCTTCCTGCCTCTTCCCTTGCCACCAAGTAAACCCTTTTGCTATTTTTTTGTTGCATGCTCGTTGTCTCCTTTGGAAGATGTGATCGTTCATCAGCTGTTCAAACCATCACTGCAAAGCATTTCCGTTAGCATCATCCTCATCAAGCCACCATACTTCTGGTGGCAAAACCCTACGTACGTTGTTGCAGCAGTTGGCCCTTTCTTTTGGCCATCTATGACATCCAGAACGTGGACATTGGACGCTTGGAAAAAAAAAAACAGGACCATCAAAAAACAACTTTTAGAAATAATATAAATAAATAGTGTTTACTTCTTACTTAAAGAAAGAGAGTACAAAAAGCGGAGCCATGTGTCTCCTCAATGGCTGAAACGGAAAAAAACAAAAACACTCATGCTTTCATGAACTGTTGTTCTCCAGAGCAACCTGCTCCCAATTCAATGCCTCGTTGGATTCCTGCTTTCAGGCCTTCCACCAGAGAGCCTCCCGCCTCGATACGACGAACGATGCTCTCCGTGACGCCGCCTTCCGTGCAATGGTTCCTGATCCAACGGTCGATCTCCTTTTCATCCTGGATGCGAGGCCGGACCTTCATGGCCCATCGATAGAGCCTTCCAAAGTCGAACGGCGCAAACTCCTTGGACAAGGCGGCGGCGTCGACCTCCTCCGAATGCTTCACTCCCATCTTGTCGCAGACCAGGAAGGCAGGACCCAGACACATGCCGGCCGTGAAGACGTTGACAAGGTCCTCCCTGCCTTCGGGCAGGGGCATGAGCTCCATTCCCAAGCGGTCACCGAGCACGTGCCGCAGGGTTCTCTCCTGAGGGGTTGGGTTTTCGGACCTGGTGGGATACATCGTGGCCATCGCTCTCCGCTCTAGGATGGTATCAGGCCCGCATGTTTGGCCAACAAAGATGCCCTCTTTCTGGCCGAGAGCGTCTTGCAAGGTGCGGAGAGAGATGCCAGGCACAAAGCTCATGACGGCGGTGCCCTCCTGCAGGCGCAGGCCATGGATGGCACCAATGTCCTGGGCGCGCAGGCAAAGAAGGATGACCTTGGACCGCCGGGCCAGGTCTTGGTTGTTGGTAGTGACGTTTCCGAGGGTGTTATCGTCGGGGTTGTGGTTGTCCTCGTGGCGGGGATGGAGGCCGATGCGGGCGAGCGATGCCAGGGTTGAAGGGGAACCTCGGCAGGAAACGCAGATGCTTTCTTTGGGGTATTCGTTGCGAAGGAGACCTTGCGCTAAGGCGCTGCCGAGCTTCCCGCTGCCGATGATGCCAATGCCAGGGGCATGTAACTCAGGCCAGAGCAAGCGGCGGGCGGCAGCCGCTGAGTGAAGCGCAAACAAGTCGTTGGAAGGTCTCGAGATAAGCTTTGTAGCCATTGTGGTGTTGTGCTGTGGTTCGAACTACACAGGTGCTGTAGAGTTTGGGGTTTGTTTATTTGAATGATGTTGAAAGATAAGTTTTACATGTTGGGAGGGTTCGAAGCCTTTTTATACTTTGCCAGGTTGGGCAAGGCTCGTTCTTGTCACGTTCACCTCCCTTTGCGATTGGGGAATTTGTTGCCTTTTGCGGACAAGATTGATCAAATATAGATAGGAAACTTGACGCATGAAATTTCGATCATGAAAACGTGGAAATAACGTAGAAACGAGGTTTCCATGGCAACACCTTTTCCTTTTCCCGATATGCTGTCCGCACGTTTTCGAAATTCATCCGAAATCTAGCAAAAAACAAGTTGTATCGTGCCCGAGGGTTATTCGTAACTTTTCGTAATCAAAACAAAATGTGTCGACAGCATGGTCAATTGTTGTCGACAACGTTGTGTCCCGTCATCTGGTGCTCCTGCTACGCTGAAGCGCCACAAGAGGAGAAAACAAAAGAAAGAGAGAGAATGGAGGAAGAACGCTGCGTTTTGCCGGTGGTGCTGGTGGCGGGAGGAACCGGGCGAACCGGAGCGGAGGTGGTCAAGCAATTGGCAGCATCCAATGCTTACCGGGTGCGAGTGTTGGTCCGCGATGAGGAGAAAGCCCAGCAGCTGCTAGGAGGGCTGGCAGAGAGGGAGGGAAGCAGCAGGCTCCAGTTTGTCCACGGATCGTTGACGGACGCCTCGCTTCCCGCCGGGTTGTGCAAAGACGTGCAGTACGTTATCTTTGCGGCTGGAACGACCCCTTTCAAAAACCAAAGCACAAACTCTGAGTACCACGTTGGTGCGTTGCTATCCCATTTTCCTTGGCAACCTGAAGACTTTTCTAATATTCTCTTTCTTTCACAACAAAAAAAAGGCTACTTGGGTTTGAAGAAGCTGTTGGAACAAGTCAAGAAGGAAAGCACGGAAGACTTTCGCTGCTTCGTTCTCATCTCCTCTTTGGGGGTGGAGCGTCCGTTCTTCTTCGTCACCATGCTTCTCAACGTGATAGGCAACATGGTCATGAAATGGAAACTACGAGGAGAAAACGAGCTTCGTTCCAGCGGATTGCCCTACCTGATAGTTAGGCCAGGCGGGTTGGTCGACGAGGCAGGAGGCAGGGACGAGTTGGTCTTTGCACAAGGGGACAACATCTCTGGTCGCGTTACACGTGCTGATGTTGCCCAAGTTTGTGTTGAGGCTCTGTCTTATTCGGCGGTGGACAATTGTACGTTTGAGCTGATTGCAAAGAAGAAGCAAAAGCAGAATGAAGGAGGAGAAGGAGATGGAGAGAGAAATGAGGAGTATTGGGAACAAATGTTTGCTTCGTTGAAGAAGGATGAAGGGATGAAGGTGCCGACCTTTTCTCACAGTCTCCCGTTTCAATTGTTTGGAGGTGTGGTCATTGGGTTGGTGGCTGCCTCAGCTGCTTGGTCCTTTGGCTTATGGTCCTCTTCGTCTGCTTCCTCCTCGTAGTGCTGAAACATCTGGAATAAATTACAAAGATCATGTGGCTTTCAGAACCAATTTCTTCTACCGTAACGGTGATAATACGGTCCGCGTTCATCATATTCCTTTGGTTGTGTTCGTTAAAGGTAAGAAAAAGAGAGAAGAGAGGAGAACGAAGGAGATTAAACGATGGAAAAACAGCACTAGAAAACAAAGTGGAATGGAGAGCAACGTTTCTTCTTTGAAGCGTAGAATAACGAGACGAACCTCTTTGCTGGTCCACATTTGTTGGAAGGTGCTCAAGTTGGCCAAGACTTGAGCGCCCATAATGCCCAAGTGGTTTCGTTCAGGTGGAGCATTCACCCGAAGAGGAGTCTTTGAGGCCACAAAACGACGAACGTCAACGAGAAGTTCTCGTGGCAACATCTCTAAATAACTTTGTGGGTTTGGTGAGTGGGAGGTGGCCAAGATGCGGTTGAAAATGGAGACGGGGTAGGCGCGACGCTCGGCGAGTTCGTTGTAGAGACGTTCTGCGAAGTTTGGATACATCGAGTTTCCTCCCTATTGTTGTTGTCGGTATGTTGGTAATAAATGAACGCGGAGGGGATTAGAAGAGGAAAGAAGTACAAACGATCAAGACGACGTTCTTGAACAAGGAGGCGCGACAGTCGATGTCGCAAGCTGTGATGGATCGGATGATCATGTCAACAATACCTGGCGTCGACTCGCATTCTAGTCCACATAAGGAGGGATTGAACATGACTTCTGGTGCTTGTCGCAGTGCTAAACTCAAAGCAAGTAGAGGATGTTATTAAGAAAACAGAAGAAAGGGAAAGTGGAGATAACGAACAAAAAGAAGAGAAGAGACAACCTTCAGAAACCGAGAGATGCGAGCCATCAGGAAGTTCATATGTGACAGGTTCCACTTGGTCTGGCCAAGTAGGAGGGCAAGTATCATTTCCACTAAATGGAGGTTTCTCCGTTGAAGCAAAGCAATGCTTGTTTTGTACCTCTTCTCTTTATGTTTGCGAGTAATATCGTTAAATAGAAGTGAGCGAGATAGGGAGAGAGGGAGAGAGGGAGAGAGAGAGCGACGTACCGTAACGACAAAAGCTCACGTTGCGAAGGGGTTGATGCCCGATGCAACTTTGCAAGCATGGAAAGCACGTCTTGTCCTCCAATGTCCCGTCTCGTCATTCCTTTTTCCTTTGTTTTGGTTTGTTGTGTTTTTCTATTAAAGCTACTTTCAAAACAATAACAACAACCAACATGAATAGGATAGAAAGGGTTTGAAGAAGGAGGAGGTACAATTTCATAACCCTCCACAACTGGCACAACGCTGGTAACACCTTCTCCACAATCCACCACAAGTCCAGTCAAACAGCCCAAAGCGTACATTGCAGTTACGTTCTTCAGAAAGAGAGAGGTTATAGGTAAGAGAAAGAGAAAGAGAGAGGTTATAGGCGAGAGAGAGAGAGAGAGAGAGAGAGAGAGAGAGAGCAGGGGAAACACGAAACTGAAAGTGCAAGATAGTATGCCGGAAAGCTCCACGTTTCAAAACATATTTGCGTAAATTTCTCCTTTTGAGCTTCGTTGTGTTAGAAGAAGAAGAAGAAGAAGAAGAACAAGAACAAGAAGAAAAAGAAGATAAAGAAAAAGAAGAGAAATGAAGAAACAAAAATGAAGACAAAAGATACTGGCAGTAGAAAGCGAAGAAGGAAAAGAACAAAAGAAAACCTTTATGACAAAAGGGATGCTGTATAAATAAAACAGGATGCTCTTCTGGCGTAACTTTTAACACATCGTAAAGTGCACTATGTACAAGTGTTTCAAAGTGGTTCTGCGTTATAGCATACAAAGAAATGTGCAAATAAACTCAGAGAGGAATGGAATGGAGTGAAAAGGAGAAGACTTTGCGGAAACTGTACCCAATTCTGAACTTTTCCTCTTCGGATGGGATACTCTATATTGTTTAAGCCAGTTAATACGACCAAAAGATGCCGAAAAGCAAAGCAACAAAGTGAATAAACCACTAACCAATGTCTAATATACCAGGACTCATTTCACTCGTGGAGTTGTGCCTAACGCAGTTTTAGCAGAGCAACGGACAGGAGAAGGAAGAGACATCAGAAAGAAGGAGAGAAAGGAGGAGGAGGAGGAGGAGGAGGAGGAGAAGATGAAGAAGAAGAACAAGCAGAAGAAGAAAAAGAAGAGGAAGAAGAAGAAGAACAAGAAGAAGAAAAAAAAGAACAAGAACGAGAACGAGAAGGCCAGACATACTGGCCAAAAAAAGGAGCAGATAGCAGAAAGGCAGAGGAGAGAGGAGAAAAAGAGCACCACTCAGAGCCCCGCCGCGGCTGCACGGGATACATGGAGAGACCGGCATGAGGAGAGGTGTTGGTCGCCGGTGGACGAGTGGAAGCCACGGACGAAAAATAGTCGTTACGTCCTGCTGGAGACAAACATGAGGCAGAACGAACTCTGCCGACGTAACTACTGATAACGTGGGGCCTGTTCAGGCCCTCATAGTCTATTTCAGCAAGAGAGAAAAGTTAAAAAAAGAAGTGGCAAGAAGAAAGAAAGACAAGAAGAATGAAAGAGACCATTACTAGACGCCACAACGCCTTCATTGATGTTGGAAGAGGCAAGGGCTGAGGAGGAGATCAGACAGTTTGGTTTATTTATTTTGGTGTTTAGGCTCAACAGCAAAATGAAAATGCAAAGCAACGCACCGACACGAAGGTAGCAGCTGCCAGGGTCGATAACCACCGGAGCAATGGCTTCTCCGTTCTGTATCATTTATTTTTTTCTTCCCACCCAGTTAAGGTTTGCTGCAGCGAAGTTTTGGGTGGGTCTAAAGTGCACGGGTCGTCATGAGATCCTCACCAAATTTTCACTCTAATTATTTCCAAGAAAATGACGTTTCGGACTTTATGTAATTTATCCATATTAATTGCTGATAATTACGGATTATCATTGATTATCATTGATTATCAATTGTGCGGCAACAAAATGAAAGCACACAAGAGTAAAGCAGGGCATGCGCGAGAGAGAGAATGGCAGGCCTCCAGGAAGGTGAGGAGGGAGAGAAGCAGTGCCTGGGTGAATGCGATGACATAAGAGAAGGAGAGGTATCGTTCGAACACAGCCAAGCAACTGAAGGAGAGCAGCGTTACACCCGATGGAATGTGTATTTGTGTTATGCGGTTGCGTTTCTTGGGAGTGTCTCTTTTTCGATAGTCATTCCCTCTCTGTGGCCATACCTCAAAGCTGTACGTTTCTCTATGTATTCTTCTCTCTCCACGCGCTGTTTCTTCTTCTTATTCAAAAAAATAAAGATGAAAGTGGCGAAAGCGATGTTGGGCTATGCGGTTGCTTCTTACAGTCTGGGACAAATGATCGGTGGTCCTTGTTTAGGAGTATGTTCGCTTGTTTTTTCCTTCAGTTTGCTTTCTTTCTTGTCGTTGCTTTCATGCATTCATTACTTTCTTTCCTGTAAAACTCACCAACAAAAAACAAAAGCTATGGGCGAAGTGGAGAGGCACAAAAGAAGTGTTATGTGCATCGTTGATGTTGAGCATCGTGGGTTATGTGGTGTATGCGTTAGTGGAGGCCTTTTCGTTGGATGCTGGTCCTTCTCTCTGGCTGGTTGTTTCTTGTCGATTCATCATTGGCTTTGCCGCCGGTAAGGCTCTCGTTCTTGCTTGTTCTTGTTCTTGTTCTTGTTCTTGTTCTTGTTCTTGTTCTTCTTCTTCTTCTTCTTCTTCGTCTTCACTTGTTTTTTCTTCTTTATCTTCTTCTTTATTCTGCATGCTTCTCAACGCGTTACAATATAACAAATAAATAGGAAATAACGGGTTGGTAACAGCAACTATCTCTCGAATAAGTTCTTCGGATAGCAGGACAAACTATCTTGCCAACCTCGAGTTCATCGTCAGTTTTAGTTACATTGCTGGTCCTGGTTAGTACTCCTCTTCTTCTTCTTCTCTCTCTCTCTCTCTCTCTTTCTCTCTCTCTCTCTCTTTCTTTGTTTCGATTATTAAACTTCTCCTTCAAACAAAAACGACAGCATTTGGAGTGGTGTTATCATTTGTGGACTTTGACATTGTAGGAAAACTCAAGGTTACAGCCTATACAGCCCCAGCTTATCTCTCCGTCTTGGCCACTCTCCTCAGCTTCTTTTTCGTTCTCTTTTTCTACCAACCTCTATCCTCTTCTACTTCTTCCATCTTTCACTCCAATAACGAAGATGAAGAATCTAAAGCAGAACGAATCTCTCTTCTCCATTCCGTCAACTCGCCCCAAACGAACAACAAACAAGCCAAAAACTTTAGACGGCTTCTCTGTTTGCTCACTTTGGCGCTCTGCTACTTCTTCCTCTTCAATTGTCTGGCAGTCTACGAGACGATGGCCACACCGCTCACCATCGACGAGTACGGATGGAACGTCAAATGGAACGCCGTGTTTTGGGCTTGCATTGGTGTTGTCTCCGCCGGCGGAGTATTGATGCTGAAGGGATGGACGATGATGCAGTCAAGCATCGGGATCGTTGCTGCTTTTGTGAATGACTACACGACCTTAATGGTGGTTATCTTGTGGTTAGCCATTTCCTTTTTGCCGATGATTGGCTTTACTGTCTTTCCAGTTGCTCTTTGGGTATCTCTTTCTCTTCTTGTTTTGGTTATTTTTACTTTGCTCGTTGTTCTTCTTGTTCTTCAATGAAAGTCTAACAAATAACACACAAAAAATAGAGGTTTTGTGTAGGAAGTGCGATGATAGCATTCGGATTTCCTGCTGCAGTGACGGAGATGGTTTCCATCTACTCAAAAGTAGTAGGTGACCATTCCTCTCAGGTATTTTATTTCATCTCTCACTCTCCCCCTCTTCTCTCTCTCTCTCTCTCTCTCTCTCTCTCTATCTCCCTCTCTTAATTCGACATTCATTCAAAGGAAGTAATGATGGGATGGTTGACCGCAAGTGGGGCTACAGCGAGGCTGTTAGGCCCCATTTGGGCGAGTAATCTCTACGCTCATCTGTCGCAGGGCGCCGACTTTGTATTTGGTATCACTTCTTCAGGCCTCCTTCTTTCTTTCTGTCTGCTTGCTCTTGTGTTTATTCCAATTCGCCCTTTTCTCCAAAGCAATAATAATACTCAACGGTGATTCTCATTACCAAAGTCTTTCCACTAGCAGAAGAGGAAGAAGAAGAATAAGAAGAAAGAAGAAACAAAAAAGAAGAAGAACAAGAAGAACAAGAACAAGAAGAAGAACAAGAAGAACAAGAAGAAGAAGAACAAGAACAAGAAGAAGAACAAGAAGAAGAAGAAGAACAAGAAGAAGAAGAACAAAAAGGCTGGTGTCCACAAAAATTTACCAAGACGACATGATATCCTAATTCTTCTGCTCCTCAAGCAACAAACAAAAGAAGTGCTGCGGAAGAGAAAGAATGGGAAACGCACCACCAAAGCCGCCCCACGTCCAGCTGCTGGAGCAACAACGCCGACAACAACGACTTCTTGTATATCTTTCTTTCGCACTGTTTCTCTTTCTCTCTCTTTTTTATCTTTTTTCTTTTTAATAGAGATTCCTATTTAAATATTTTTTGTGAAAAAAACAGGTACTGGGCTTTACCATGGCGTTGTTTGGAGGCATTGGAGCGTTCTTGGGTCCGTACATGAAGGCCAAGCGTGAGGGGCAACGCTTGAGACAACAGAGGCATATCCAGAGTAAAGAGAGCAGAACCCCACCAACCTCTTGAAGCACTATTCACTCATTATGTACAAACAAGCTCGAAGAACTTAAAAGAAAAAGAAGGAAAGGAGAGGAAAGAGAAGAGGAGAGAGGAGGGAAGAGAAGAGAAGAGAAGAGAAGAGAAGAGAAGAGAAGAAAAGAGACTGTTGGAAAGTTAAAGAAGTTGAATTTCGTATTCTTAACAGTCATCACAGTTTTCATGAGAGATGAGGCGAGGAGGAGCCAGAAGAGGGTTGCTTTGCACTTCGATGGGGTCCATGAAGAACAGACCTGCTTTGTGATCTATTCGTGTCCAAAAAAAAAAGAAGCAAAGGGTAAGTGCTCCAAAACGACGGGACAACACCATCTGCTATGATGCAGACAAACACTCCCAACCACAGAAACGACCAGCAACAAAACAAAAACAAAAGACCGAGGTCGTTAACGTACTGGGCTTAAGGCACCCGGTGATGAAGTTGATGTGGTTGTATCGGGTGCTGGCATACCTGAAGGTAGCGTATTGGCTGCACTCGCAACAATTTTGCATAAAGTAACGAGGGCGCGGGGAAGCCTCCTCATCCAAAAAGACGGTGAAGCAAGCTCCCTCCGAGGCAGAACAATCAGCCTTTATGGCAGGGGATGGAAACATGGAGGGTCCGTTGTCTTCCAAGGCTCGCGCGCTCAAACGCTCCTGGTAGAAGGCGCGGAAGCTCTCCTCCGTAAATTCAGTTTCCTCGGTGATGAGGTCTGCATCAAAGTGGGCCAAACAGACCGCCGAAAGCACCAGCACACCAAACACAAGCACCAATCCTTTCCACATCTTTCTTTGGGTTTAAAACCGCTCCTTTCGAGGATCTTCGCTTCTTCTTCTTCTTTCTTCTTGGCCAATAGATTTTACAGAAAAGTTTAGAATTGATTTATAAAAGGAAAAAAAACGTAAATTCTCCAAAAGGCGCATTGTTGTCGACACATGTTACGTCACTCTTTATCGAATGACCAATCACGGATGGAGAGATCGATCAAACCACAGAGGAGAGGAGAGAGGAGAGGAGAGAGGAGAGCTCTCCTCTTCTCTCGTTCTCCTGCAAGCCGGCGTCACGGTTGGCCCTCTCTTCTTCTCAGCCCCTGGCGAGGAGCATCGTTACAAGATAGGCGGTCAGCCGGATCGTTCAAACCGTACAGGTTAGAGAGAGCTGCAGCCTCTTTTAAGGTGGAGAAAAGTGACCAGGATCACCTCCTATCGTCCATGTCGTGTTGCTTCAGAGGTGAATAACGTCTACGACCTCTTTCTCTTGTTGAGAAGAAGAGAGGGTTGGGATGTGACTGCAGGTGGATGTCGGCGTCCGCACCATCAAAGCGGGGGCCACCAACTGGGAGGTAATCGGATAATACGTGAAGTAAAGCTCCTCTTCCTTCTCCTCTTCCTTCTCCTCTTCCTCGTTCGCCTTGGTCCCTTCTTCATCTTCTTCTTTTCCTTCAGCAGCTGGAGTGGGCGAAGAAGTAGAACAGGACCACCGTGCCAAGTGGCTCCCAAGTCATTGCTGAGCTGAACGAGGACGGAGGCAGGCGAGTGGGGAGGGGATACCACCCTCAGCTGCGTCTCCCCACGATAGTCAACCGGCAGGATGAGGTCCCCAAAGCGACACATCACGTAGCGATGAAAGTCCCTCCCAGTGACCTTGACGAGCGTGCCTCCTGTCTCTGGCCCTCTGTTTGGGCTCAGTTCCTCCATGACAGGCCGTCTTTGTGTTTCTGGGGTGGAGGAGCGAAGAGGAGGGGAGGCAGAGGAAGGAGAGGCGGAGGAGGAAGAGCGTAGCACGAGGTTGAGCCTGGAGTCATGCCCAATGCCCAAAGAAGCAAGCGAGGAGGAGGAGAAGGCTGGCCCAAGGGGTTCCCCTTCAAAGATCAGCTGCTGGGTCACCACCGCTTGGTGCTCGTGCACGAGCTTGCAGAGGCTGCGCTGGATCAACTGTTGCAGGTGATGTAAGGTGGAGCTGGGGGACACCTGCACCTCAAACTGGTGCTTGTCCCTGCCTTTCAAGCCCCGTGCCACCACCACCACTCGAATCCTCTCCTCCTCTTCTCTTCCTTCCATTTTGTTTTTTTTTTCTTTGGTTTGGTCGACAAAAAGAGAAGAAGAAGAAGAAAGAGAGAGGAAGAAGAAGAACAAGAAGAAGAACAAGAAGAACAAGAAGAACAAGAAGAAGTAGAACATGAACATGAAGAACATGAAGAACAATAACAAGAGCAACAACCTCAATAGGGATGCAACCTCAAGTAGTAGAGAGCAGACAGCATACAGGAGCAACATCCATGGAGCAAGATTCGGGCGTGGCGGGGGTGGAGAGAGAAAGATGCCTCCTACTCAACTTGCTGTGAACGTGCCTTCTCTTCCTCTAGCTGCATGTGCACGAATGGCATCAAGGAAGAGCAAAGAAAGAGAAGCTGTCAAACTACAAGAAAGAAACAATAGCAAAGCACAAAAGAGAGGAGCAACCTCGTCATTGGTTTTTAGCTCATCCGGTTTCTGCCAAGTGGTCAACTGGGTGCGCCTGTTGAAATAATACCGTTTCCCCTGCGCAGTGACGCATTCCGCCCAGTCGCTAGCACCCCCACCACCGGTGGTGGTATCTGCTGCCGCCGAAGACATTACAAACACAAAAAACGATCGACAAACTTGGAACCTGCTTCTGGTGCTTATACTTATACGGGAATTCCTGCCTACTTCGCTACCCAGCAGTCTTTATTAATCGGCCAACCGGTTATCAAATAAGGTGCTTCTCTCCAACGATTAGAAGGACTCTACAGAGGACAACGAACAATGAAGGGGAAAAAAAGTAACACGTTTCTTTTTGGGGGGTTGAGGTACATTTTGTACTTTGTGTGAACATAGTTTTGTGGGGGAGGGTTTTTTCTTTAAGCAACATACTTGATCTTGGTGCGGTCGTTCTCATCGCGGTCCAAGAAGTCCCTCTCGATCAAAGACTCGAGCTGGCTCTTCATCATCTTGGCGGAAGGCACGAAGCGTTGCTTCAGGATGTTGACTACCTGCACTTGCAGCTCCGGCCAGGAGAGCACGTTGTGGGTCTTCATCACGCGCACCATCGCTGCGTCTATCTCGAACGAACGCTGCTTCAATACCAACTTCTGATCTTCCTTTGCGTTCCTTTCTTGGGCCTTGGCAGAGCCCGCAGGGAAAGAGGTCTTGGGCCTCTTCAAAGCCTTCAAGTTCAAGGTGAAGGAATCCTCCACAGACACCGACTCTCCTCCATCCTCTCCATCTTTGCCTCCCTTTCCTTCATCCTCTCCGTCGTCACCATCTCCTCCCCCATTTCCGCCTTTCTTTTTCAACGTCAACAACTTGCAAGCTTTGTGGCAGGCCAATGGTTGAATGGCAAACTTGAGGACGTCGGTGATGTCAATGTCGAACATGGAGGATGAGGACTTGGAGAGGCGGAGCTTTGACTTGGGGGCCTCTCCCGGCCACAGTTGTCCAAGAATGTCTTTGAAGGAGAGGGTAAGGCTGTCCGCCTTGTTCCAGCAGAGTAGAATGGCACCCTGCAGAGGTGTTACTGACACCTCTCTTTTACGACCCCCTACTGATGCCTGTTAAATGGAAGGTTAGAACATTTCCAAAACAATTATAGAAAACCATACCACTAACAAACAAAACAGCACAAATATGGAGAAAGAGAAAGAGGGTTTTAAAAAGAGGAATAAAGGAGGAAAAGAAGGACAATGGAGAACGGAGAAAAAACATAAAACAAAAAAGATAGGAAGCAAATACGTTAAGAGCAAGAGTGCCGTGGTTGTAGAGCCACTTGAGCTTCCTGGACTCGGAGAACTCCTTCTTGTAAAACTCTTCAAAGACGCTGATGCACCTATTTAGCTCCTCCGCTTTACCAGGAATGGGCAAGAGGTCCGTTCCGGAAATGGGCCAATAGCACTCGTTCAGCACTTGAACGGAAAGAGTGATGGTAGTGCCGGGAACCTTCTCGGAGCCTTCATTGTGTTGGATGAACTTATCTTTGGTCCTTTGTACAGTGTCGCTCTCTGCATCTGTGAACATTCCCTATTTGATTGGTTTTGTTTTTGAGAGGCAGAATATAAGATCGAGAGAAGGGAGAGAGAAAACCAAAATATAAATCTGCTATTTGAACAAAAACAACAAAAACGAAAGAAACAAACCTGAAGGTGACGGGTGTAAGCGTTACCGCAGGTGGCTTTGAGCTGAGTGATAAGATACTTCTCAGCGGATTCGTTGAACTTGCTACCGGGAGCCAACAAGCGCTTGCAAAGTCCCCTACGAGCATACTCTCCAAACTCGTCCTTATCCCTAAAGTAGGAGAAGAGTTTCACGAGTTTGTCGATCTTCTCCAGGATTTCCTCGTCGGTGATCTTCATTTTACCCTTCAACAAATTGTCCAAGTAAAAGTTGAGCAACCTTGAAATGGTGAACTTGCCTGAGTTCATGTTCATGATGGTCACAAAGGCTTTGTCCAGAGCTTCCTTAAAGAGGGAGTTCTTCTGGAAACAACTTTCGAGCTGGTTGTTAAACTTGGTGAAGAGGTCCAGAAGGGAGGCCACAAAGGCGGTGGCATTCTGGATAGCGCTCTGTGCTGTCTTTTTGCTTTGCTGTTCCTTGACGATGACCACGCCCAGGCTGGAGATGTACTCCTCAAAGGTCTTAGCGCTGGCCGGCAGACCATCAGCGACTCGTGACAACAAGAAATAAAAGCGAGTCATATCTAAAATATGCAAAATAAGATAAGCAGTCTAGTTGCGAAGAAAGAGGAGAATAACAAACCGTCAGGCTTGTCGCCAGTAAGCATCTGTTTGAACTCAGCTTGGAGTGGGTCCATGTGTTTCTCGATCATAGCAAAGTTCATCACTTCCTCGAGCTAGATAGAAACCATATCAATTTCAGTCCTTGCTCTCTCACTCACTCTCTCTTCTGTGCTCTCATCCAAATAATTAACAACAAAAAGCAAAAACAAACAAAAAAACAAAACGGAAAAAGCAGCGAACCCTAGGCTTTGTGTCTTTGAACTCAGCGTAATACTTTTCGCAATTGCTGATCTCTTGCTTGATCCTGGTCTCAGCCTGCGTCATGTAATCGGATATCGTGTGAGAAGCAAAGAAACCAGTCGACTCGCGCAAGTAGTAGTCTTTAGTGACATCGATGAACCGCTTCTCAAAAGTGGCCTCGTAGTATTCTTTTGCTTTATCCACTCCCATCAATCCTATTTTTTGTTTGAACAATGTTCAGTCTCACCATGGCAAACTCTTTCTGTCACTCGATCGTACCAATTGCTTCAATGTACTCTCTGACCAGAGTTTTATCTTTGGTGTTTCCGTCCCTGTCAGCCTCGATGTAGGTCAAAAGAGAGTCCATCAACTGTTCCTTCAGCGGTTCAAAACAAGCATCTCTCCACACCATTACTGACAACTGTAAACAACCAAAAGAAAGAGCATTGTTTAAAAAAACAAGCCGCAGATATAATAGCAAAAAAAAAAAAAGGTTACCGTTTTGACTTCGTACACGTCTTTCTTTGCAGTCTTTTGTGCCGGGATCCAGAAACGAGCCTGCAAAACATCAAATATAAACCGAAAGAATAGAAAAGCGATAAGAAGAGAGAACATCGAGAAAAAAAGAACAAAAGAAATGTACCAAGATATGAGTAATGTTGCTGACCATGGTGGAGGCCTGCCTAAAGGTGGAGAAGCGAGAGATGAAGTTCTTAAGCAGGGTCTCCTCCCTCATGGACTTGAGCTCAGCCCCGTTCTGGGTGGCATTGGCCTTCAAGGCCAGCTCGATGTGGCCGTAAAGACCGGGCTCATGACGATCTGCCCCTGTACACAGCTTATGTGCCACACTATTTGTTCGCGTTAAGCATGTTTTCAAAAAATACACAACACACAAAAATATTGTTTCGATTATTAGTTTTGTTTCAGCCGATGGTTAATCGAACAAAAAGAAGAAAAACAGGAAGAAAAGAAATAAGACGACAGAATAACAGAGCACAAAGAAATAACAAAAAAAACAAAAGCGAAGCGAACCTGTTCAAGTTCATCCACTCTTTCATGGTGATGCCTTTCTTGGTTTCGGCGGCATTGAGGATTTTGTCGAAGCCCTCATGAAGCAACAAAAGCTGCTCATGGTTGTCTTCGTAGTTTGCCATGATGTTTGTGTCTCCCTGTTTATTTTGAAACGAAAACCAATTTTTTTTTTTAAAAAAAAGGGTTAAGCCAGGTTCTTTTTTTTTGTTCGCTTTCGATTCTTGCTACCCGATTTGAACAGGAATCAAGAACATAAAAAAAAAAAGGTTTGACAAAAGATCAAAGTCATCCCGAAACAAACAAAAAAAACAAAGCAAAGACGTACCGTGCAACCGATCACAAAGAGTGATGTTCTTTTTTTTTGATATTTCAATCCTCCCCTGCAACAAAGGGGGGTAAGGGTCTTTGTTTGAAACAAACAAACAAAAAGAGAAAGAGAGGAAGCGGTGAGGGTCTCTTCCGCTGCTGCGAAACTTTTTTGACGAAGAAGAAAATAGGGGCGGCTCTTGCTGTGCGCAATGAAAAAAATTCTGCAGCGAAAAAACTGGGGTTCTGGTAATGGATGTGCGTGACTTGGGAGAGAGAAATTTTTGTCCTTGTGCCGATGGCGAAGAACAGGGCGGAAGGGCAAGGACAATAACATGCGATGTTGAGTCATTCACCAAAGTTTTTATTCTTTATTCAGGTTTTTACACACACGGAGATCTCCAGGCGCAAGCAAAGGGAGCTTGCGGAAGAGACGAAAGGGTTTTCAGCCACCTCTGGGTTTGATATCAAGAGAGTGCTCGTAAACCTCTTTCTCAGAGAGGATGTAACCACCGAACAATCCAAACTTGGACCGATGTTGAGGATGAATGTTGTGGTTCTTCTTCCTGAGGTTTGAGGAGGAAGAAGCAATGGATGACGAAGAAGACGAAAGCTGACCGCTGCTGGTGTTGAGCGAAGAGGTGTTGAAGATGATGTCCAAGTAAAGGCCACTGCCAAAGTAAGCGAGAACGTCTGGATTGGGTTTGATGATGAAGTTGGCTCGTTGGTAACGTTGCAGCTCCAACAGGACTGTGCCGAGAGCGCTCATTCTGTCGAACCGAACAAGTCCTTCCTTTGCTTTTATGTTCTCATTCAGATATGTTATCTGTTTGTTTGTTAGTTCAAGGGAAGAACGAGAGGAGAACACCGAAGCAAGAGTACTTTGGTGAGATAGTAGCCCATGAACGGGATGAGCGGAGGAGAGCTTTGCAGGAGGGCCTCCCGGAGAGCGCGAAAGTTTTCTGCTGGGTTGAGAAGCTCTTGCATAGCATCGAAGGTTGCTATTGTTTTTGGAGGTAACGCCTTTTGTTGTTTGTTGAACATAAAATAACATAACAGAGATAAATGATCATTCATCAGATGAGAAAAAAAAGAAGAGAGAAGAGAGAGGGCAGAAAATGAATACCTGCCAAAGAGGCGTGAGTCGTGTGATAGCGCTGTTGTTGAGGGCGGAGAGAACCATCATGGTGCCATTGAAATTGTTCAAGTTCATCATTTCCTTTCCCACCTGAATGAACTTGGCTATCACCTTGACTCTCTCCTTCTCATCGGTTGTCTTCACTATTTGAGTCATTATCCATCTACTCACCTATGAAGCAAAATAAAGAAAAGGTTTAGAGGAAAATAGGAGAAAGGCAAAGGAGAAGCGAAAACACACTTCGTTGAACCACTGAATCATGTGAGACAGGTTCGGAGCCTTGTGCTTACACTTGGTCCACGCACAGTTGAAAAACTCTTGAGGTGTGACAGTCGCAAAGATAGTTGCGTCGTAAAGAGTTAGCTGTTGTGCTAATTCTTTTGGTGTTGTCTGACGAGAAAAAGAAAAAGAAGAAGAAGAGGAAGAAGAAGAAGAAGAAGAAGAAGAAGAAGAACAAGAAGAAGAAGAAGAAGAAGGAGGAGGAGGAGGAGGAGAACAAGAAGGGAAGGAGAATAAGAACAAGAACCCGTTGAAGAAGAAAGAATGCAGAACACCGTAGAAAAGGTAAAGTGAGAATGTATCGATCACGGAAAATAACACAAAAGAGCCAAACCTCTCGCAACAGCTTAGCGGCCATTTCCAGATGTAACGATGAAGAGCCAGTCTCACCGGCTCCACTCTCGTTTCTATTTTCCTCATTCTCTATTTCTTGGTTCTGTTGCTGACTTCTCTTGGCCGACTTTTGTTAAAAACAGTTAGAAGAATGCAGGTGTACCAAGCAGCGAACGTACCAAGTTGTCTAGCAACGATAGCAACCGGTCTATATCTGATTTCTTCTCTTTTCGTTTCTCCTTCTTAGTGTTGTTGGAGTCTTCTGAAGCAGCACTTCCTAATGTCCGTTTCCAATCCTGCAACAACTTTAATAAGTCTTGTTCATTTTCTTCCTCCTCTTTGTTGCAGCTTAGGTAGTCTGATGGATAGGTTCGCATCCAACGCTCTAATACAGACAATACTCTGAAAGATAGCTATTTTTCAGAACGGAAAGCATGAAGAGGAAAAGCAGAGGAAGAAAAAAGAACTAGAAGGAGAATAACAAATAAAAGGACATACCGGGTACGAGAATCATTGGCCAAGTCATCGTCTTCGCCAAAGATACGAAGCAAACTTTGCAGAAGCTCTGCCGAAGTCATGTACAGCTTATGAGTTATCAACAACAAGTCAACAAACTGTTGCCGATCAAAGTCTGTAGGACACAAAGGAATAACAAAAGTTAACATAAACTGTTCAAATAACTAGAAAAAAAAAAGAAAGGGAAGAATATAGAAGAATGTGGAATGAATAAAAAGGTGGTAAGGGAAGAGGCACCTGAACGATCCTTTTCTTTAACGGCTCGCTGAATGAGCGAGTGAGGAGACGCTTTGGTGACGACCTTCATTCCGCTATCTTCGTCGATATCATATTCTATCACCCTACTTCGATTCTTCTTGGTGTTCTGGTCGTTCTTTATGTAGTTTGTTTCTCGAAGGCTCTTCGAACGTTGCATCTTTAATGTTATCATCGACTCCTCTTTCTTCTTCCTCTGTTCTTCTTCGTTTGGTTTTCTTCGCTGTTGAGGTTTGTCGGTCAAGTCGGAACCGATTCGCATTCTTCTCACGCTTATCTTTCCGCTTGAAGACAGAGAAGACTTCATGTTGTGGACTTTGATCGGAGTGGAGAGAGAGCGACCTCTTTCTTTTCTAGGAGAAGAAGGTGTCCACTGCGCCTCCACCACTTCCTCTGGAAACATAGACCTCCTTTCTTTTTCTTGTTTCTTATCTCTTGCTTCTCCGCCTTCCTGTTCTACTTCTTGCGTTGTTAGAACTTTCCGAGAAGAGAGCATTTGTTTCATCTGCTTCTCTTCTTCTTCTTCTTCCTCAACCTCTTCCTTGTCAGCATCACCTTCTTCAAAATCTGTTGCGGAGAGGTGTTCACGAGAGGTTGCAGGACGAATGTTGTTCGCGGAAGCACGACCATCTTCGCTTTCGCTCAGTTGCTGCTTGAAGACCTGCTCGAACATGCTTAAAAAGTCGGCATTGTTGTTGTTTAGCATTCTGGAATGACGAACAGCGGGCATCGTTTTGTTGAGCTCTATCAGCAATTCTTTCTGCGCCTTCTTTTGCAGCTTGTGGTCTTTGTTTCCTTTGGCTTCTCCTTCTCTTTCTTTGTCCTCTTTGGTTTTGGTTGTTTTTCTTCTGATCTTGGAGCCTGAAGATGGAGAAGAACCAAAAGAGAGCGGAGAAAGGCTGTCGTTGCTGCGAATGATAAACGACCCGGAAGAGGAGAGCGAAGAGAAGGAGGCACTTTTCTCGCGAGACGGAGGAGGAGAGCTTTCTGCATGCAACGAAACAAAAGAAGGTCGTCTCGAAGAAGAAGAGGAAGAAGCGCTCAAGCGGAGGAATTCTTCTTCATCCTTTTCTTTCCTTGCTCGTTTCTTTTGTTCCTCTTCTGCTTGCATTTGTGAAGAGGAAGAAAGCGAAGAGGAAAGAGAGGGAGAAGAGGAAGAAGAGGGAAGGTTGCGTTGGCTCCAAGAAGAGCGCAGTTGGTGAACAGACAACAGGGCGAGCGCCTTCTTGCCTTTCTCTTGCATGGACCCTTTCCTAGATTTTTTCTTCAGCTTCTTTGCAGGCTTTTTCTGTTTTTCTTCATTCGTTGGCGTTTCTTCTGGAGCCACCCTCTCTTCCTCGCCTTTTGTCTTCGCTAGGCTTTCCCTGTTGTTTGGTTCTTCACCTTCTTCGAAGGAACGACGACGAAGAGGAGAAGGCGAGAGCGACTCAGAAGCTTTTCGAAGGTTGACCACGAGGTCCGAGTCAAAAGAGAGGCTTTTGCGTCTTCTGTCCTGCCTGAGCCATCTTTTTCTTTTGTCTTCGTGGTGGCGCTCGCTTTTTTCTTGCTCTTCCGTTGCGGTGCTAGCATGGGTTTCGTCTCCCTCTTTCGTTGCCGTTCCGTTCATCTTCTATATTACTTTGATGTTTGTTTGTTTTATTTTTTCTGTCTAACTTTTGCGAGCAGCACAGCGACCCGCTCATAGCACCCCGCTCCCTTAAAGACCAGCAGAAGAACTTGTGAGATAACGCTGCGTTGCTTCGCGCACTGTGATTCTCTGCTGTTTATTGTAACAAGAATCTGTAATTTATTTAATTCGATAATCACGTGGGCGTTTGATTGGTGTTTCCATGGTAACACATCCGATTTTAACCTTATATGGGTTTCATATCGGGAAATTATCCCTTTTAAAGGTTTGAAATAAATTAATTCTTCCGGATAACAGAATATTGCCGCTAAAAAAAAAATCGACGATTATGTTTTGTTTTTGGATGGTTCATGATACACGCGGTCGGTCCTTTCTGGCGGTCGTCTTTTGCTGTGTACGCAAACAACAAGAGTGCCGTTCAGCCGCTCTCCTCATCGTCGTCGCTTTTCACATAAAAGTAATCCTCTATAAGGTCCTCATCGTCATCCTCGTCCGACGTGATCGCTCCGTTGCCATCATCCAGCAACGCAAGAGATGACACGATATGTTCTTTCTTCTTCCACCGCTCCTCCTCCTCCTGTTGTTGTTGCTGCCGCAGTATATTGCTCCATTCCGCTTCGTCTTTCTTTCCATTTTCCTCCATCGCCTCACCATCGTTCTCCAACACGCCTCTCGTGTCGGGCAATGGCGAACCATGGAAAGAGTCGAATGGAGAAGATAAAGCAAAGGAAGAGAGAATTGAGCTTTGGAGTCGTTCAATCATCGCGTCTATGGTGGCTTCCGCTGTTGATGCCAATTCCATCGATTGTTCGTGATGAAACTGTTTCTTTCTCTTCTTCTTTGTTTTGCCCTTCTTTTTCGTCGTCGTCTCTTCGGTGGCAAGATGACCGTTTATTATCGTTTCCGCTTCTTCGACACTCTCTCCACCATTTTCTCCACTTTCACTTTGCCAGCTATTCGTTCTTTCTTCATCACCCATTTTCCTTTTCTGCTTCTCGTTTCTTGCCGATCGCTGCTTATTTCGTTCCGCTTGATTGTTTTGTTGTTGTAGTTGCTGTTTTCGCAATTTTGCTTGTTGTTGATGATGATGAAGTAGAAAGAGTTCAGCTAAATCTTGTGTCACTCTGCTCATGAAAAAGAAGTAAGACATCTGTTCTGAAACTTGTTTTTCCAACTTGGTTTCCAATTCCTCTTCACCTTTTTTCTTCTCAACATCCTCTTTGGCTTTGTCTTCCTCCAAAAGAGCAAGCCGATTCTGTTGAAGTTCTGTTTGTAACTGCAGAATATCATCCTGAATCAATCGAAGCCGTTGTTCTGTCTTTTCTTCTTCTTCATCTTCCTCTTTTTCTTCTTTCTCTTTCATGCCTTCTTTTTCGTCATCATTGTCAACTCGAAGAAGATGATCTACTAAAGCGTTCACTTTAGAGCCAACCCATTCTGCCGCTCTCTCTTCCTTCACTAAAACGGATCGCAGCAAACTTCTCGCTTCTTCCTTTCGCTGTCTTCTACTCTCTTCTTTTTCGGTCTCTTTGTTTTCGCTATCATGAACATCATCTCGCTCTTCTTCCTTTATCAGCTGTTTCATTCGTAGTTGTTCTAATGTTTGCATTGTCAAAGCATGTTTCTCTCTTTCTCGTTTGAGTTCTTCGATCAACGCATGCGCGTTCATGTTCAAACCTTCTCGCTTCGCTTCTGTTTCTTCATCGTCATCATCTTTGTTCTTGTTGCTTCTTTCGTCTTCTTCAGCTTCTTCTTGTTCGCGAGGAGCGGATTGAAGGGCTTCTAACTTGCATCTAGCCTGTTGTAACTCCTCCACAAGACTTTGGAACTTTCTTTCTCGGATGCGAAGCATGGAGCGCAACTCCACGATTTCCTCTCGTTGCACTTGCATGATCTCCGACATTTCTCGTTTAGACCATTTGGAAGCTTCCATGTCCTCTTCCTCCTCTTCGTCTTCAGGCTCTTCATCATCTTCCTCATCGATTCCAACGTCTGCTTCTTCTTTTTCCTCATCGTCTTCTCTGTGTCGTCTTTCTTCTATTTCTTCTCTGGAGGTATTCAGTTCTTCAAATGTATCTTCCGTTTTTTGAGTCGTTTCAAAATGCTGAGGTGGAGTAGAGCAGACCTCATTCTTGTTTGCTCCTTCTTGTTTTTGATTTCGTGCTTCCAACATTGTAACCCTCTCCTCCTCTCGCATCGGCTCCATCAATGAGTTGACCTCGTCCTCATCTTCTTTTTCTTGTTCTTCCTCCTTTGTTGGTTGTCGTTTTGGTCGATCCTGTTACTTTCTCGCGTTAATCATTTCAAAAAGCGTAACGCAAAAAACCTTTCACATTAAAGAGTGGGAGAAGTATTTACCTCACCACCTTCTAGCTCTTGGTCTTGTTTTCGTTGTTCCGCTCCTTTATCTTTCTCCTTTTCACTTTCGCTGTGTTGTAGACGAAGCAGCAGCAGACTTTCAACAGCGCGTTCTCTTTCCTCCAACTCTCGTTCTCTTTCCTTAAGCCGAGCTGCGATATCACGCTTCAGCTCCAACAACGATGCTCTCACCTGACGCAGCTTTCTCTCCTTCTCGCAAAGAAGCTCCTTCAGTTCCGCCAACTCCCCCTCTCTTCCTGCTAATTTTCCTAATCCTGTGAAGAACTCCAACATGTTTCGTTGCACCGTGATTTGGGCTTGCAGTGAGCGTTCCTCTTCTTCAAGTCTTTGCCTATACAAACGGTGTAATAACTTGCTTACATCCTTTTCTTCTTCATCATTAGCTTCTATTTCCGTTTCCTCTCCTTTTTCTTGTTCTTCTTCTTTTTGTTTTTCGTGTCCTTCTTCTTTTGTGCTGATGTTTTCATATTCTGCGTTGGTACCTGTTGTTATTTGTTTCTCAGGTGGAGCTGCGCCGTTCTCTTCTTTCTCAGTTACTTCTTCATGTTCGCTCACTCCTTCCTTCTCGTCATCCAAGTTGGATGCTTCCGTTTCTGCCGTACCGAAGAATGAAGCAATAGAAGAAGCTGCTGAAATATCCAACATAGACGTCAACTCCTCTTCGTCTTCCTTTTGAAAGAAGGAAGAGAATGACGAAGAAGTTGAAAGGTCCTGTTCGTCACTCTTTTCTAATTGACGAAGAGCTTCTTCCAGCTCCACTTTCAACCGCTCTACTTCTTTCTCTTTCTCCACAAGTTCTTCGCTCTTTTCTCGATTTGTAACTTCCAATATCTCTATTTCTAATCGTAAGTCGGAAGAATGTCTAGCCGCTTCCTCCAGTGCCAACTTTTGTTGTCGCAAAAGTTCTTCATGTTCTTTTAACTTGGTTTCATAAAAGCCAGTCAAGTCGGTGATCTCTCTGTGTTCTTTATCCAACAACTCAGCTGAATGCTCCAACTCCCATCTTTGAAACATTTCCAACTGGGTTTGTTTTCGTTGCAACTCTGTTTCTAATTGTTTCACCTTTTCCTCCTCAGTCCGTTCCTCGCTTTCACCATCATCTTCCGCTTCTCTCACCTTAACGAATTGTTGGAGTTGAGATTCCAGTTGAGAGATGATGCTTTCTTTTCGTTCTAATTCAAAGCGTGTCTCCGCAAGTTCAATCGTCTGTTGGTTCACTTGGCAATGCAACTTGTCCGTTTCTTGCAGCAGACTCTGCAAACGCTCCGTTAACGCAAGAACTTGCTGCTCGTTCTCTCTCCACTGTTGTTCTTTTTCTTCCAAAGCAGTTGCTAACAGCTTTTCCAACTGTTCCAATGCGTTCTGTTTTTCTATTCCGCTTATTTCCAGCCGTAATATTCTCTCCTTTATCTCTTCTTCGTTTCTTCTTGCTGCGTTCTTTTCCTCTTCATCAGGTTCCATTTCGTTTGTTCTTTCACGAAGAGCGATTATTTCCTTTTCCTTGGCTTGTTGCAACGAGGCGCGAAGCTCGTCTACTTCCTTCTGTTTCGTATCAAGTTCCAGCCTCAATCTCTCGACTTCCTCCTTGCGTTGTTTCTCCTGCTCCTCCTGCTCCGAGCGCCATGTTTCGTGTTGGCGTTCCACCTCCTCAAAATTGCGTTCCATCTCTTCGTTCACTTCTTGCAACATATTCACAGCGTCATCCCTTTCTACCACCAACTTTTTCAATTGTTGCACTTCTTTGCTGACAGCCATCAATTCCGTTTCTACCTTTTCTCGTCTAACTTGTTCTGTCCTCACTCGTGATTGCCATTCCTTCTCTGTTTCCATGGCAAGAACAAGGCTTACTTCCTTCTCTGCTGTTGTGTTTTGTGCGGCTTCCAAGTTTCGTTCCAAAACTCGCATTCTCTCTTGAGCTTCCGCCAAAGAACGTTCCATCGCAGAAACAGAAACTTCTGAAGTTCTTCTCTTAGCTTCCAACAAATCAGTTGTTGGAGTTATTGGTGTTGATCCCTCGTCATCGTTTGAGACAATTGTTGTTTCAAACTCCAACGGTCTGTTTCGCGTGAAATGTAATTCTTCTTTCAACCGGTCTAGCTCCTTTTTTTCCTCTTCTCGGTTCTGCAATTCAATCCTGATTTGCATCAACTCGCTCTCTTTCTCCAGAATAGTCTCTTGTGCTTGTTCCAACTTGGTACGTAGCTCATCTATAACTTGGTCCATCTCGATTTCTTTGGTGACAGCGCTCTGTCGTATCTGTTCCCATTCGCGTTCTTTCATCAGATAGAAGTCTTCCGTTCCATTACCGTTTTCCGTTTCCTTTTCTGCTTCTTCTTCAGAATCGCTCCATCGGAAAATTTCTTCTTCATCTTCGTTATTACTTTCTTGCATCGATGTTAATGCATGCTGTTGTGTGTGTTGTTGAATGCTTTGCTTTAATGCTAAAGCTTCTGCGGCACGTTCTCTCGCTTCTTGTCTCGCTTCTTTCAGTGCAGTTGATAATAGTCCCTCCATTTCTGTTCTTCCTCGTTTGCTCTCCATCAATTCCACTTCTTTCTCTTCCAATAAACGCAACAACCATTGTCGTTCTTCCTCCTTGAGGCCTCCGTTCCGTTCTTTCTCTTTCTCTTTCGCTTTTTCCCTTTCGCTTTCTTCGCAGCTAAACTTCCAAACTTGCACTTCCATAAGTAAGTCTTCCACTTGCGCTTCTTTTTTCTTCAACTCAGCTTTCAAATGTTCCGTATCACCTTTCATATCTTGCTTCACTTTCTGCTCTAATCGCTTCTGGTGGCTGCGCATGACTTTAAACTTATCTTCTGCCATTTGCAGTTGTCTTTTACAAATGTTTAGCTGCGCTTGCATCTGATCTCGTTCCATTCTCGTCGCTTTATACTTTCGTCTTGTCGTCATAAATTCCTCTTCATTCGCTTTGATAACGGTCTCCAGCGTTCTTACTTCTTGTTCCTGTGCGATGTTCATCTCTCTCAGAGCGACCACTTCTTGTTCTCTCAACTGTTGATCTTCTGCATTTGCAGCAATCTCTCGTTCCAATTCTCTTATTCTCTCAACGAGTGGTTGTGATTCGGATACGTCTGAAGAAGAACAAGAATTGTTGTTGTCTTGCTGCTGTTGCTGAAGAAGAGAAAGTTCTTGTTTCAGTCCGAAGATAAGCTCTTCTTTTTCTCTCAGCTTGTGTTGTAGATCGGTCACCTTTTCTTCCAACTCTTCTCTCCGCTGTGACCCGCTTTCTTGCTCCTTTGGTGGTTTCTGCTCTGCTTGCCTTATCAGTCGTTCCTGTTCCAGCTCTGCCATTTCCATCACAACCGCTTCCATTCGCTTCTGCTCTTCTTCCAACGCCGTTTTGCTTAGATCCAGTTCTTGCTCTTTCTCTATAAGTTTCTCTTTGAGCCCTTCCAATTCCTTTCTCAGCGCTTTTTCGCTATCTTCGCTGTTATTGTCTTTAGAGAAAAGCATACTTTGAGCAATGTCTTGCATGTTCTGTCTCAACACGTTGAGTTCGGTTTCTTTGTCGTCCAACATCGAGAGCAATCGGTTGTGTTGGCGTTGTAAGGCATCTAATTGGGATTGAGTAGCTTTACGTTGTTTCACAGCCTCTTCCAGTTCCAACGTTCTTCGATGCAACTCCGTTTGAATCGCTTTTTGCAGTTCTGGATTTTCTACTTCCTTCTTGCTAGGCTTTTGCGTTTCCAAAATCTCTTCATCCTCATTCTCAGCTTCTAGCTTGTTGTCCTGTTTCTCCTTTTCTTCGTCCTTCTGTTGTTGTTCTACTTCACGCAACAGTGCTTCTTTCTCTAACAAGCTCTTTCGAAGAGAGTCCACCTCGTTTTTGGTGCGCAGAAGAATATCTTCCTGTTCTTCCAACTGACAAGAAAACATGTCTCGCATTTCCGTCAGACGTTTTTCCAAGCATTCGTTTTCCGATTTGAGCCAATGCAACTCATCCATTTGTCGTTCGTTTTCCCGTAGCTGTCGTTCTCTGTCTTCGATCATCTCTTGCAATCGCGTTATCTCAACCTCTTTTTCTCTGTCTTTGCCATAAGCATTGGAAAGTCCGTTTGTCTCTCGTTTTTCGTTGATTTCCATATCTCCCGCGTTTGAACATTTTTCTCCGTTTACTCTCTCATCTTCGGGCTCTTGTGCTTCGTTAGAAGTTTGACAGCGGTTATTGTCAGCATCATCAATCTCTTCTGACACTATCCTCCGTTCTTCATCTTGTTCACCTTCATCCCCGTCTGTTTCTCCACCTCGTTCTTGGTAGTATTCTTCAGCTTGTTCTTCTTCTTTTTGCCTATGTTCTTCTTGTTCTTGATACTCGTGCTCCTGTTCCTGCTCGTCTTTATATGCTTCTCCTGTTAGTTCTCCTAGTTCTGCCTCTTCGTCTTCGTCTTCTTCTTCTCGGCTGTGTTCGTTTGCTCTTTCTTCTATTTCTTGCTCATTTTCTCCATGTTGTAGTTCCGTTATCGGTGCTCGTGCTTCTCTTTCTTGTTGGGTGGTTTCAATCCTCTTTTCCGCTTCTTCTAACCGTTGTTGCCACTCAAACGAGCGCCTTTCTGTTTCCTCCAGCTTTTGCTGCCACCGTACGGCCTCCTTTTGCCGTTCTTCCAGCTGTCTCTTCTCCGCCTCCTCCAACTGCTCTGTCAGCATTTGCTCGAACCGTCTTCTCAAGCTCTGCATGGCTTCCTCTCGAAGCGCCTCTTCCTCTCTCCTCACTCGTTCCCTCTCTTCCGCCAGTTGGTCGTCCAGCATTTCCTCAAAGCGGGCCTCTCTCTGATGCCACTGTGCCACCTGTTGTTCGAGCAGTTGGCTTCGGTGCTGCTGCTCCTCCAATTCTTTACGATAGAGGGACTGAAGGGCCTCCTTTTGTTTTTGCCACTGCAGCTCCTTGCGGCCCAGTTCCTCGGAGGCTTTCCGCAGTTCGGCCTGGATTGCTTCGGCCCTCCGCTCGGCTGCCAGTTTTTCAGCCGCCAGCCGTAAGCCCTCTGCCTCAGTCACCTCCAGCCGTTCTCGCACGCGCTGTAAGCTCGTGTTGGCCTCCCGTGCTGCCTCCACCGCTTTCTCTCGCTCCTCTTCGCTCTGCTGAAGGGCCTGCCGCAAGCCCTCCATCTGCAGCGCCATCACCTCCTCCAGCTCCTCCCCCTCTATTTTTGTCTTTGTCCAAAGGGACCCTCTTTCCTCCACGTCGTACGTTGTTCCCGCTATCCCTTCCTTGTTCGTGAGCGATAGCCGCGGGAGCCTCCTTATAGGGTCGTCCGTCCCGTCTTTCTTGTCGTTGCTTCTTCTGCTTTCTTCTTCGGCTTTCTCCTTTTTTTTTTGTTGGGGTGGAAATTTCGTTAAAACGGTTAAAATAACGATGGCTCCTCAACTTTACCTTTTTTTGCCCGTATGACGTCATGTCATGATCAGGTAAGTACCGTGTCGTCCCGGGACTGTTGTTCTCCGCCTTCCTCTGCTCTTCCCTCTCCTTCTGGGGGTCTTTCTTGAGGTTGGGCGATGGGCCTCGGTCATGCTGTGGAGATATGGCAGGGATGGAGTCTTTCTTTCGAGCTTCTGCCAGAAGGGAGCTCTGTGCAAAAGCGATAGTGGCCCGCAATTCTTTTCTCTCTTCGTTCCATTTCTTCTGCTTCTTCCGAAGAATGTCCGTCAGGTTTCTTGCTTCATCCTGCTTCGCCTCTGCTATACGAGCTTCGTACCATTCTTTAAGTTCGGTTTCCTTTCGACGGATCTCTTCTTTCATTCTAACTTTGTTCTGCGCCCGCTCTTGCAACATCTCTTCTGTCATGCAAACTATTTTATCGCAAAGGCGTTCCCTCTCGTTCTGTAATGCTTTCAACTGCTCCTTCATCTCATTCACATCCTTTTCTTTGTCTTGATCGTGGTGTTTATCGTCTTCTGTCCAACGCATCTCTTCCTTCAACTGCCGATTGTCGTTGTTCAACCTCTCCGTTGTTTCTTCCAGCAGCTGCCACTTCAGCTCCAACTCTTTCCTTTGTCCTTCCTCCAACAAGAGTTTTTGTTGAAGCCGTTGAACCTTATCATTGGCCTGCTCTGCCTCGGTCTGATGCTTTTCACACTTTGTTTTTAGAAGATCTGTTTCCTTCTCCATCGCGTTGCCTCTGGCAAACAAGGTCGTAACGTCTTTTTGCAGCTGGACGATGGTCTCCAACGAAGTAGCCGACGACTGCTTCAACGCGTTCAACTCACTTTCCTTCTTTACAATCGTTGTCTCTGCTTGCGTTCGCAGTATACGTCCGCTCTCCAGCTGTTCCCTCAACTCTTGAACTACGTTTAACAGTTGACCCTGTTGAAAACTTTCCTCCGATGCTTTTGTCTTGAGTTCCTCTATTTCATGCTGCATGTCGTTGACCATGGCCTTTTGCCCTTCGTTCAGCCCTTCCAAGTCTTGTGGGAACGTGTTTCTTGTTTCAGGAGAGAAGGGGCGCACAGAGGTTCGAAGCTCCATTTTCTTTTGCTTGCCGAAGAGCATTGGTCTGTAGTTTGGCGATAGGTCCACCCTGGGAGCAACTCCAGGCGAAGGAAGCACGACGGTCCCCACTTCCTGGTACATCCTTCTTCCGCACCTTCGAAAGACACGTTTCCACCACCCCAGCCTGCGCTTAGTTTAGCGAAGCGTTGTTGCTGACGTCATGCACCCTTTTATTAAGAGAGAGAGAGAGAGAGAGAGAGAGAGAGAGAGAGAGAGAGGGAGCAGAGAATTGGTGCCGCCGATGGGGTGGTAGCAAGGTACAAGTTTGGTATTTCCTAGGAACAGAAAGCATACGAGATGGAAAATAGAAAAGAAAATGCATTCATTGACAAGGTAATTGACAATGTTAAGAGTTGAAGATAGATGCTTCATCCCCCTAAGGAAAAAGGAGGGCATTATGTGCCCCGTTTTCTGGGCCTTGTGGCAACTCCCTGATCAGAGGCCAACATTTTCTTGAACTCGTCAAAATCGATCATTCCTGCAACGTTTGAGAGAGAGAGAGAGAGAGAGAGAGAGAGAGAGAGAAAGAGAGCGAGCGAAGAGAGAGAATACAAGTGAGTCAGTTTCGAAGAATGTGGCAACCGCAGAGAACGAACCATTGCCATCGAGGTCCACTTCCTTCATCAAAGAGTCGATGGCAGTTTCCGGAAGGTTCGACTCGCCCAACAATTCCATCGCATGTTTAAACTCCACTCTATTTTTATTGTAGTACCGCGTGAGAAGAAACGCAAAAAGAAGAAGAAGAAGAAGAAGAAGAAGAAGAAGAAGAAGAACAAGAAGAAGAAGAACAAGAACAAGAAGAAGAAGAACAAGAAGAAGCAGAACAAGAAGAAGAAGAACAAGAAGAAGAAGAACAAGAAGAACAAGAAGAACAAGAACAGGAAGAAGAGGAGGAAGAAGAAGAAGAACAAGAAAAGAAGAACAAGAACAAGAAGAAGAACAAGAAGCAGAACCTGCAGAAGAACCCAAAAATAAAAGAGAACGAAAAAATAATGAGTGTAATACCTGTCAATGTAGCCGTTGCCGTCTGTGTCAAAAGCATTGAAAGTGGCTTTCAAGTCGGACTCTTTCTCTTCTGGTGTGAGAGAACCTACCAAAGAAAAGAAGAACAGAATGAGAAAGAAGGAAGCAAGGCTGCGCGGTTGCAGCGTGAGACATAAGGCGGAAAAGAAGCGGAAAAGAACTACAGAAGAAAGGTGAATGGCTGGCAGAAGAATAGAAAAAGGAAGCGGGGGAACAAAGAAATGAAAGAAACCTCGTCGTATCATCATCCTCAAAAAGTCCTCAAAGCCAATTTTATTTGTGTTGCTTACATCCACCTCGTGGATCATGTCCTGCACCTCCTCTTCAGAAGGTTGCTCGCCCAGTTTTGTAAGAACGCTCGTCAACTCACGAGACCCTACGCTCCCGTCTCCATCTGGCAAAAAAAACAAACCCACAAAAGCGATAACAAGCATTATATTGAATATGAAAATCAAAAGATGCAAATAACAAAAGAGAAAGAGTCTTTGTGTACCGCTGTCGAAGAACAAAAAGCATTGTTTGTACTGCTCCAACTGGGTCTTGGAGAGCCCATACTTGGCGCCTATTCTCTGATACTCACCCTCCTCCATCTTTTTCGATTTTTTTTATAATTATGTTTTTGTTTTTCGACATTTTTTACTTAACAGGAAACCCTCAAGCTGATTTGAGTTTTCATCGAGTTTTGTGAGGGTGCAGGATGTCGGCGATAAAGAGAGGAGAGGAAGATAACGGGGAGTGAGGCAGGAACGCAACTTGGTGCAAGGGGAAAAAAAAGGCTTGGTTGAGCACAAATAAATAAAGAAATGAAAAAAGAAGCCCAAGGAGATACTAGAGGATACATAAAAGAATAAGATATAGGAAACAGCTGCACCACCTTTAGTTGGTTGGAATGTCCTTCTGGATGTCTTCAAAATCAAAGGCTGGTTCCTCGAAATCTTCCTCCTCATTAATGTCAACTTTCTCTTCAGCCTCCTCCTTTCTTTCTTCTTCCCCTTCTCCTCTTCCCTCCTCTTGTTGCTGCTCCTCATTCTTCTTTTCATCACCCTCTTCTGCAGCAGGGATGGTTTCCTCTACCTTAGGCTTTCGCTTTGACCTTATCAACAGCCTTCTTGCGTTCTTTAACAAAGATTCGGTCCTCAGCTTGACCTCCTCACTCCTAAGAACTGGATCCTCCCACTTTTGGAGCTTCTCTTGCTCCTCCATCTTCTCTTTGAGCCACTGCTCTATCTCTACGCACTCCGCCAACACCTTTTGCTGCTCCTCCTCTTCCACATTCAACATCTCCGTGATGTTGACCATGGATGCTCGGGTAGTCTCGATGGCAGCGTGCAAAGCAGAGATGGCTTCTGGCCGGTCGACCAGCTCGCTCACCCGGTAGAGAATTGGTTGAAGCGTTGCCTCAAGGCCACGTTGCTTCGCACGGTATTCTTGTGCGGTGGCACCGTCTCCATCTCCATCAAGCCAATCAGCCGCATCCGACAATGCCTTGTGTGTTATGCCAAGATCAGAAGAAACTAAAGCAAAAATAACAAAAACAACAACAAAAGGAGAGAAAATGAGAGAAAGGGAAAAGAGAGAGAAACGCACCTCGTTGATAACTTCACGTTGCTCTTCAGTGGAAGCTTCCTGAATGTCATCATCATAGAGACGCTCCTTGGTGCCATAGATGAAGGTCTCCAAGTCATTCTTGGCCTCTCCAGTATCCCTCTTCACAAAGTCCTTGTGATCCCAAGCGGCGAGGATGTCGCGAGCGGCATGAATTTGTTTGGTGCTGAGAGCAGGAATGCCCTGTTTTGCGGTTTCCGCTTTGAGCGGGAAGCGATGAACGTACTTCTTTGGCTTCTTGCGCTCTTCCTCTTCCTTTTGTCTGCGTTCCTCTTCTTCCTTTTGTTTACGCTCTTGCTCTTCTCTCTCTTTTTGTTGCTCTTCTTCCGTCTTTTCAGTCTTTGTAGTTTCTCCTTCTCCTTCTTGTGGTTCCTGCTGATTCTCATTCGCCTCCTCTTTCGCAGCGTCGGCTTCCTTTCTTGATTCTTCCTTCTTCTCCTCTTCCGAAGGTATCACTTCAGGTGTTGGTGGTGGATAACGCACTACAGTATATTCCATCTCGGCTGTTTCCAACTCCAAAAGGCCATTGAGGTTGAGCCTGAAGGCAACGCTGATTTTGGGCTTTCCGGTATAGTTGTGCTTGCGCGATTGTTCAATTCCGCTGATGGTATAAAGAGCGAGGGCAGGCTCTGTGCCGAGAGGCAGCTCCGTCGTGTCGTTGTATTGAACAGCGATGGTGAAGTTGTCAGCAGTGTTTGTGTGGAAGGAAAGGCTCTTCTTTGCTCCGATGCGGCTGTGGCGTTTAAACAAAGTCAAGTATTTCTCATCCATACCATCATCGTCTCCCGATGGTCTCTCTCCCACTTCATCGTCATCATCTCCCAACTCAGCCAATAGCTGTTCAGCTTTCTCTTCTTGCTCAGCAGGGGTATTCTCCGCTGAGTGATGAGTAGGAATCGAGAGCAGGCCACTGATAGTGTAAGAGTTGTCATCCTTCACTCTATATTCCGGCACGCGCATCGTAACACTTAGTTGAGCACCAAAGAAGACGGCTCCCAAAACGGCGGCTTCGTCTCCATTCAAATGACGGTCCACGTCCTCTCTGCCAAAGGCGTCTTTAAGAACGGTTTGCACTTTGGGCACTCGCACTCCTCCTCCCACGATTTCCAAGCCTTGCAGCTGGTCTGCGGTCATGTTGGCCTCAGCGAGAACACGTCGTACTGGATCGGCTACGCGGTCGAACAGATCTTGGCATAGCTCTTCAAACTTGTCTCTGGTGATAGTTGTTCGGAAATCAAAGTCTGGCAATAAGCCTTCAACCTACAATCCCAGCATAAGTTAAAATAGAAAGAAACGGGGGTTGAACGAAAGACAAAGAACTGGAGGAAAAAAAAGAGTACAGAAAAGGTAGTTTCTTGATTCGTGCTCAAGACAAGCTTAGCCTTCTCAGTGGCTGCCTGGATCCTGACCATGGCTCTAGCGTTCTCGGCAATGTTCTCGAAAGGCAACTGAGGGCGCTGTCTCAACTGCTCTGTTGCCAAATGAGCCATGTGCTGTGCAAATCGATGATCAAAGTCACGTCCACCCAAATTCTATATGTTGAGGAATCAAAAAAAAAGTAACACAGAAACAAAAACAGAAACAAGAGTTAATAATTACGAACGGAGAAAACAACAAAACAAGCATAACTCTAAGAACAAACCTGATCCCAGGCCACAGCCTTAACCTTGAGAATAGGGATTGTGCTGTTCTTCTTTCCTTTCCGCTCGACTAGGCTACGAAACTCCACTAGAGTGGCTCGGGTGTAGCTGTGTCCCATGTCATAAAAGACAACATCATGGGGGACCTCCTCCTCAAACTTCTTGCCAAAGGCATAGTGAAGGGCGAGCGCGGTGCCATCGTTGATCAGCGACAACACTCTCAGCCCAGCAATATCAGCCGCCTCCAACAGGGCCAACCGCTCCTCCTGCGTGAAGAAAGGCGGAACGGTGATGACGAGCTCACGGGGGCGAACGCCCAGGTAGCTCTCAGCCGTGGCCACAGCGTTGGAGAGGATCATGGCCACCAACTCCGGAGCCGTAAAGGCCACCTCCGGGTCGTAGCGGATCCTGTAGATGCCTCTCTCCGGGTCCTGCTCCAAGTTTGAGCGGTAGGGAAGAAAGTGTTCGATTTCTTTGACAGCAGCATGGTCGAACTTTCTACCCAATAGCTGCGACGTGTAGCTGTACGTTTGAGAGGGATTGCGTAGCACCTTGCCAGGATCAAACAAGCAGAAACAGAGCTGTCAGCATGACTACAACAAACGAACTAGAAGGCAGGAAAAAAAAAAGAGGTTACCATTCGCTCGGCGTCAGCACCAAAGTACCGGTCGCCGTCGTTGAACGCCACACTGTTGGAAATCTTGCGCCGAGACATGGGATCCAAAATGATTTCAAAATTGTTGGCTCGGATGACCGACATTTTTATCCACTGCGAGCCAAAGTCGAGCCCAAGGACCTGACCACGCACCAAAAAGGGACCCAAACATACAATCATGCCAAAAGCCAGCAGCAAAACGGTGCTGCTGCTCATATGTTTTGTCCTCATCTCTTTCTTTTTTTAATGTGTATGGGTATATGTGTCCGCGTTTCTTTCTACAAGGCAAGTAGTGTGTCACAAACTAAACTTTTTAAACAAAAAACAAAAAAACAAACCTCTCACTGGCAAGGAGGAACAACCACACTACGGAAAGCGTAGCACAAGCGGGAGGGGTGGTTGCACGGTTGCTCTTCTTTCTTTTGCCTTTTCTTCCTTTTTTTTTTCGCCACATCAGCACTTACCAAAAAAGCTACGGTGATGTGGCCGGTGGTGATTGGACCACGTATACCTCACGTGTCCATTTATCTATGATCTCATCCACTCAAAAATCAAAAATACTTCCGCCCTGATCTCCGCATTTTGATATATTTACAAATGTGAAATAGTTTATACACAAAATTACATGCGAAAGGAATAAGAAAGATATGCTTCTCTCTTCTATCAAGCGCGTCGAGCAAACGAAGACGGGGAGCCCACTTCATCCAACACTTGTTGCAGCAGCCGGTTTGTTTCTGCCGCCTCCACGTCCTCTTCCTTTCCTTCTAAATGCTCCACCACTTTCTTTCGTTGCTCATGGACATGGCGATACAGCTTCATCACTGCGTCTTCCACAATTTCTGGACCCATCTTGATCGCATCTGAAGAAGATGAAGAGGAAGAAGGGGCATCATGAGCGATGATGGTTGCATAAAAGGCAGACAAGGAAGACTTGTTGGTGGTGATGAAGCTGTCCAGCCGCTGCATGAAGGCCTCCTTCTTGCTGGGCAAGGTCCCATTGGCCAGGTTCTGCATGATCTTGGCCAAGAGGATCAGCTGCCTTTGTGCCGTGGGGTGAGGAGCCTCATCCAAGAGCCCATAGACCTGGGGAGCCATCAGGGCTGGACAGAAGAAGCGAAGGAACAGGAACCCTCCCAACGCTTTGTAGCTCACCTCTCCATTTTCTTCTCCTTCGCCAAATGCGTCAGTGACTTCTTGTTGGACATGGCGAAGGATGACGCGGAGTTCTTGAGGAAGTTTATGGTGAGACTTTTTGATGGTGACGAGTAACTTTTGGGCGACCAGCCACAGTTGCAAGTTGTTGACTTCTTGTGCGTCAGAGTCGAGATCCATTTTTGTGGGATCCACTTCCATTGACATATCAAAAAGAAATGAGGTTCCATTCCGTTTTCGTGATGAGGAAGAAGAAGAAGAAGCTGAAGAGGAAGATAAAGTAGAAGCCCTGCTTTCGTTTCCTTCAGCTTCTTTTTCTGTTTCGCTCTCCTCGCCTTCATTTTCTTCATCTTCAAGAACGTAGGGGCCAGATGAGGTTGTAGTTTCTTTGCGCCGAGCCATATCCGAAGCGTTGTCGTTGAGCTCATTGATAGGAACAACCAATACGCTCCAAATATACGGCAACGCCACCATCCGGGAGTAAAGGGTGAACATCTTGGAAGCGATACTGTTGGAACGAAACAGAGTCGCCACGTCTTTGGTCTTGGCGAGAGCCACTTCCTCCGTGATGTAATGCAGGATGAGCGGAAGAGAAGCACTATCGTGAGCGTGGAACACAGGGAGCGTGGCCTTTACCACACGATCGGCCTCCGTCGTGGAAACAGTTTGTATAATGGCGTCTATTAAGGCCCTGTCTTTGGCTAAAAGCAAATCGGTAAAACGGCTGATGCCCTATTCATTTCAAAGAGAATGTGAGAGAGAGAGAGAGAGAGAGAGAGAAGAAACAATAGAAAGCATGAATGATGAGGTGTGAGACAAGAAAAAGTCGAAAAAAGGAGGAAAGATTAAAGGAGAAGAAACAAAACGTACATCTTTTTGGTCAGAAGACAAAGATGAATAAGAGAAAGAGTCGGATTGCCCGATAAAGACCAACTTGGTAAAATCCGGTTTCCTTAGCTTCTTTCTCTGCCTGGCCAGATTGGTTCGTCTTTGTACGACGATAGCAATAAGAGCACCGGCTCCCATCAACAAGCAACACACAAACACTCCTAGTGACACTGAAATAGCCGCTATCATTGCCGTGTCATCTGATTTATCATCGTTCTTCTCTTCCTTGTCATCGTCATCGCCATCGTCATCCGGAGGATAGCCATCAGCAGGTGGTTCTGCAACCAATAAACGGATTTCGTCGGAGAAGACAGAAGCTTTCGAGTTGGAAATGACACATCTATAAAGAGTGCCGTTCATGCTCTCCGTCACGTTCGTAAGCATGAGTCTCGGACCTGTCGCTCCAGGAATGCCTCTCCATTGCAATTCTTGAATTTCTTCCTCTCCTGCTTGTCTCGCCGACACGATCCAACTTCTTTTTGTGCTGTTTGTGTCAGTATCATTGTTTCCAATCGTTTCGTTATTGTTGTTAACGACAACCCATATCTTGTGTTGCCACTGATAACTTGGTGCTGGGAACGTTGGTTCCAAAGATACCTCCACTTGGGCGGCTAGCCCTGAGTAAGCCTCCAATATTGGTTTTGGTTGCGAAGAGAGGATGGGAGGGTTGCTTGTTGATTGAACTCGCACGTTACGGCTGCTGGATAGCGATGTAAGCTCATCTTGCACACATGCTTGGAACTGAAGTAAGGACATTAAGGAAAAAAAGCGAATAAGTAACGCGAAGTAGAAGTCAGTCGAGGCAAGTAGCAAAAAAGAAGAAGCAAAAGAAGAAGAAGCAACAGCAGAAGATTATGGTGTGATGAAAATGAAGAAGACGAAGAAATACAAGCACAAGAATGAAGGCTATTAAAGCAATGGCGTACTTGAAAGGTTGATGTTCTTCCACCGCGGAATGTAAGGCTTGCGATTTGGGATGTGTCGTTGGCCAAAGAAGAAAAGCCACAAAGGCCTTGCACCTGAACCCATCTGAAAGAATAAGTTGTATCAGTTGATGGAAGGTTGGTTACTTCCAACGTCGTTGTTTCTACATATGGTACATGATGAACGTCATCCCCATCCTCCGTAGTATTACCATTTACACCTACATGCAAATACCACCGTAAGAAGATAGCAAGAAGTAAAGAGAGCGGAAGTCCAACGACATGAAAAAACACTTACTGATGGAGAAAGATGGCGGAGGAGAGAGCGGTGAAGCATCAAATTGTTTCTGGTTGGTCTCGTCAAACGCGCCGTTGTAAATGCGGAGCTCGTCAAGACTGAACGTATCGCTGCTCGAGTGCTGACCAACCACTAGGTCCATCGTTGGCGATTCCAACGCTGAATATTCGTATGTATCACTAGCTACCTGTTCTCAACATTTAAACATAGAAACAAAGTTAAAGAAGAGAATGAACAAGACAAAAAGAAGAGCGAAAGAAATTAAGAGAACAAATAGAGAGAGAGAGAGAGAGAGAGAGAGAGAGAAACGTACCATACGCCCATTCAGAAATAGCAGCTGCATTCCCGGACGCACTACAACGGCGACATGGTTCCAAGCCTGCGCCTTCCAAGCGCTATCCGCTGCATCCAACCTGACCTGCAACCTTCTTCGAGCAGCATAATGGTCGAACCTCAGCGTGATGGCGGTGGGAGTGCCAAGCCACTCAGTCACTGCCACGCCGAGGAGCCAGCCCGAGGACGGGTAGTCCCTGTCGCTTTGGGCGGAGGAGGGGCGCTTGTGCAGCAGGGTTGCCGAGAAAAGCGAGGCGGGAAACCGGACGTACAGGGAGAGCGTCATTTGGTTGGCCGCATCCTGCAACGAAGTCACTCCCCATTTCCCTAGATTGACTCCTTCGGCAGATCCTTTTTTTTTTTTTTTGGGTTTTAGCTGTAAAAAAAATCGAAAGAAAAAGAAAAGGGGTTGATGGTTAACTGGAAAAAGAGGCAGCGCTTCCGTGGGCGCCGCTAGCATCGTGCTGCAGGACAGTTTCAGGGGCGCTGAGGAAAGGCGGCAGGCCATAAAGAGGGCACAACGCGGTGAGCACCGGGCTTTGGACCTCTTTGCTCTCCCCCGCGCCCCGCCACTCGTCAAACGGCAAATAAAGGGCCACCTCCGGTTTCGCCGTCCCTTGCGCCGTCGCCGCCCAAAAGAACGTTGCTACGTTCAACGCGAGCAACAACAGCAAGAAGAGGTGAAGCCGCGGCAGCCTGCGCCTCCACCACCACCCCAGCATAGCGTCCGCTACTTGGTTTCTTTCTTCACCAAGGTTTGTTGTTCTTTTCTTTGGTTACTAATTCCTTTTTTTTGCGCCAATATTTCGGAATTTCATGATATTAAATTAGCCGAATGGCCAATGGGTACATTTATTTCAATATTAGGCTAATTCATACGATCTTTAAATTTCCAAACAACGGCATACGATCATTTTTGGAGAACGTGTTTCATTCAGCAACAATACTTTGGGGTAACGGATTGCGCGAGTGTGAATTGTGGCTGATCGCAGAGTCCGCCGGGGGTACCACAATGTCACGAAGATGGGCGGCCGGGGGTGTGCTGGTCATGTACTTCTTCTTGTTTGTTGCGGTGAAGGCGGAGCAAAGGTTGTACTATACGATGGATGGTGATGCGACGGGTTACTCCGAGTTATGTCCTGTGTGGGAGAGCTCGGAGGGGGACGACTGGGCCGGCCTTGACCGTTGGAGACTGGAGCTTGGGGCAGGTTCCTGGGCTGCCTCTGCAGCTGTGGGTTCACACAGCCTTCGCCCAAGCACAGACCATTTAAGTACTTGTTTTAGTTCCCTCTTGTTCTTCTTGTTCTTCTTGGTCTTCTTATTCTTGTTCTTCTTGTTCTTGTTCTTCTTCTTGTTCTTCTTCTTGTTCTTCTTCTTCTTCTTTTTCTTCTTCTTCTTCTTCTTCTTCTTTTAACAGTCGTTTTTCTGGTCTTTAACCAACACTAAAAAGGCCCAACCAAGACAGTCGGCGAATGGAAAACAGAATCCACCAAACTTATCCTATCTTTTTGGTTTCGTATGGACAAAGGCTTTCTAGCCGAGGCCATCTCCCAAACAGCCTATTACGTATCTATGATAGGCAACATGCCCTCCACCTGGCTCTTTTATCTGACGAGGGGCACTTATCCTTGCCACGAAAGGTGGAGGCTAGGATTCGCCGTCGGCGTAAACGGTCAATTGAGCCCAGTTGCTTCTCAATCACAGGGCGAGAGGTGCGTTGAGGACTCGTTCTGGGAGCAGTGGAACCACGTTGCTTTCAGCTTTGACTATGCCGGCAGCTCTTACGCCTTTTATATCAATGGAAACGCAGCGGTTCGCTTTCGTTCATTGCGTCTTTTTCTCATTCCTCTCATCTCTGTTCGCTTGTTTCCTCAACAAAACTAACAGAGCAGACATTGTATCCCCAAAATACCAGGGTTTTGGCAAAGGTACATCAGGCTCGTTTGAGGACGAAGAAGGGTCTTATATTCTCTTTGGTGGAAAGCTTTATGGCATTATGGGAGGCACGCTTGACGATTCTGTGGCAACACAAGCCCACATCGACCAAGTTCGCATCTTTACTGACGAAGTTATAGATGGGGAATTCATCCACTCACTTACAAAAGAGGCAGAACCGGCCATCCCGCCCTCCATTAACATTGGTACAGTAACTTGTTTTACCGTTTTGTTTGTTTGTTTGTTTGTTTGTTTGCTTTATTTATTTGTGTATTTTGTTGCGCTTTGAATGTCGGATGAACAGCATTGGCAGGGAGTCCCCCAAAGGATGAATATGAACAGGAATTTGTGGAAAAGGCGGTCCTGTTGTCCAACTTAGAACCCAGTCAAGGACGATCTGCTAGCGATGATGGATACCGGTTTTCATGGCTACAAGTCGTGGGCTCTTGTTATGGATCTTCAATGGACGGCACTACTTCCTCTAACATGACCGTTACATTTCTGGATCGACCTTCTACTTTTAAGGTTCTCTCTGTCAGTCCTCTTGTTAGCTGTTCATCTATATTTCCGTTTGTTGTAACCAAAACTTTTTCTACTATCAGTTTCAATTGTGCGTTACAGATACTAAAAATCGATTGTCGAGCCGGGATGTAATAACCTTAACTTCAGTTGCCAACCAACCTACTATCCTTGAACAACCTGAACCAGAAGTAGACATTGCAGACGGATACGAGATTTTCATTCCTGTTGAGGTATATTCTCGACTTCTTTCATCTTCTGCTTTCATGCTCCTCATTCTCTCTCGCTCCGTTCCTCTCTTATCTTCTTTCTCCTTGGATAGAAATGAAGGCAAAAAGCTAATATTTAATGTTCACATAGTTAGGAGCAGCGTATCCTACTCCTTTTTATCAGTGGCAAAGAAAAACAAACGATAGCGACTACTACGACGATTACCTCTCGGATGAAGGCAGCGATATCGCAAGAAGAGTGATGGTGGAATATTTCATCTACGATAGACAGCAAGATAATGGCACTTCTTCCAACAACAGCTCGCAACCAACAAATGCATTGTGGACCGATGTCCCAAAGCAAAACTCGAATGCCTTTCGGCTGAGCAACTACTCTCGTGAAGAATGGGATGGGGCTGTCATTCGACTAAAAGTGTCGAATGGAGTGGGCGAGGCCTTGTTCAGCAACAACATAACCATTCACATCTTAAACTTCGTTCCAGACGACGTCATAGATGGCGACGATGGAACTGAAGAAGACACGAAAGGAGAAGATGAGCAGACGTTAGCCATCGCGTTGGGAGTGTCTCTTTCGGTGGTCGCTTGCTGCGTGTGTCTTGTGGTCGTTTCGTTAGTGGCTATCGTCAAGGCTAAAGTGATGGCGTCGCCTACTGTCAAGAAACTCAAAAGGCCTGACTTTTTGCCGCTGGTTTATGGCGGGGAGTTACAACCCCGTTTTAACATTTCGTCTTCTGAACGGCAGGTACTGTTTTTATGCTGTTCTTGTTCTCCGCATGCTTCTTACCTTATGTTCTTTGACATAAGATATTGGAGCGTTTGGAAAGAGCTATGTTGGAGGATGACATGGTGCTAGTGGATGCCTTCTTTCTTACAGTCCGAACAACGGAGGCAGATCGTCTCGTGAAAGCCATTTTGCCTCTGTTCCACCACCAAAGCAAGGCATTGCCTCTCATCCTTCATTGCATCACGCACGAGGTCCTCCAATCCAACACGGAGACAACCCTCTTCCGCGCCAACAGCATCGCCTCCAAGTTGTTCACGTTCTACTCTCGGATGATAGGTTTACCATATCTTTGGAGCACGTTGGCCATCGCCATCACAGAAATGAACGATGTTGCTAAAAAAGACCCGCTCGAACAAACTGGATACGAGTTAGAAGAAATACGTCGCCAGGAAGACGAAGAACGCGATGCTCACATGAAAGAAGAGGATTGGAACGCCAGCGGAGGATCGCTGCTGCTTGCTTCGATGGAAATAGATCCCTCCAAAGCGGGCGTACTCGATGCTGATGCACAGGAGGTGAACAGCCTTCAACTGTGGTTGGTCGCCCAAAAGTTGCTCGTCACCATCAAAAAGTCTCACCATAAACTTCCTCAAGAACTCCGCGTCATCCTTCGCCACGTCCAACAAGAAGTCAGTGCCAAGTTCGACACCAATGATGGCAACGAAGAAGGCGAACTCGGAGAGGTGAGCTACAAAGCGTTGGGAGGGTTCCTGTTCCTTCGCTTCTTCTGTCCAGCCCTGATGGCTCCCCAGGTCTATGGCCTCTTGGATGAGGCTCCTCACCCCACGGCACAAAGGCAGCTGATCCTCTTGGCCAAGATCATGCAGAACCTGGCCAATGGGACCTTGCCCAGCAAGAAGGAGGCCTTCATGCAGCGGCTGGACAGCTTCATCACCACCAACAAGTCTTCCTTGTCTGCCTTTTATGCAACCATCATCGCTCATGATGCCCCTTCTTCCTCTTCATCTGTGAGTAGAACGGTTCCAGATGAGGTAAGAGCAAATGGTTTGGTGGCCGTTCACGTGCATGCTCTTCGCTTTAGGAAAGAAGTGCTGGCCTTCTTAGACACCAGGGCAAAAGAAGAAGAAGAGGGAGGATCGTCTTCAACTGCAATGGCGGGTTCTGCGTTGGAGAAGAAAGTCGAGTTGGAGGAGATCCTAATGGAACTGGACCAGCCGATAACTTCAGAGTAATGGTCGTGACACGATGTAAACTATGTAATTCTATAGCACGCAATGTATTTAAAAGTAAACCGACCAAAAGCAAACAAGAACGAACCTAAACTCGTTTGTGTGCCTTGGTTATTCCCAGATTTAGTTGCCTGAAGCGGAGGAGACCTTCATTTCTCTGTTGAGAGTAGCCCACTCCATGTCGAAACTTAGTTTGTATCGCTGAAGCAGCTTTCCTCTCGCCAATTTGTGTGTAGGAGTGAGCAGACCGGACGATGTCGTCCAAGGGACAGCCTCCAGAATTAAGCTACCAGGAACAAAATGCTTCTCAAATCCTAGTTTGATGGCGATACTGGTTAGTTCTGCCATTATTTCTTCTTTTACTTGTTTCATGTTGCACAATTCTATGTCGGTTGTCGTTTCAGACGAAGCAGGATCAGCCTTCTGTCGCCAACTTTGAAGGAAAGAAGAAGACGGAACAACAACAGCTAGTAAGCAGGGCTGAGCACGATCACCATGGAGATAGAGCTGTGAGATGGTGGAACTGTGGGTTAGGAATTTCGCCTCGGTTTCGCCGGCTGGAATCCACACGCTGCGTCCGTCCACATATAGCTCCAACATGTTCTTTTTGCGATCAATAATATGAAGAAGACCTTTGTCGTCTATCATTCCAATATCTCCTGTTAAGAAAAACCCATCCTATTTTCCTAAAGTCAGAATCATACAAACGGAAATAGACCACGGAGAGGGAAGAGAGCAGAAAAAAAGTAGAATGAGAGAAGAGAACAGAAAAAAACGAACATAAGATATGAGTACTTACCGTAAACGCTTTTGCAGTTTCTTCAGGCAGACGATAGTAGGAGGTAGCCATGGTGGGAGTCTTTACCCAAATCTCACCACGAGGAAAAGGTTTGTCGGTGGTGAAGTATCCCATTTCTGGTACGTCTCTCAGCTCCACTGTAACATAGGAAGGAATGATACCATCGGTGCTAATGCCAGGTGTTTCCGTGGTGCCATATGCGTTCACCACGACGCAATCAAAGCATTCTTTCATCCAAGTAAATACTTCGGCACTGATGGGAGCACCACCAGTCGCTATTTGCTGTAGTCTGCTGCCCAATATCTTGCTGTACTTTGTCATAAGTGCTGTCTTCACTTCTGAAGGAGAAGAAGCTGAAGATTGTGCTGATAATTCCTTTGAATACTCAGCGTAAATCTTGTTCCAGATGTGAGGCATTGCCACAAACAGAACTGGCTCAAGTTGTTGAGCGTCTTCGATGATGTTATCTTCTCCATTGCTGCGATTGGCAACAGTTGTTTGTAAGTAAAACTGAAAAGCATAAATGGAGTGATTGAAAGGAGCTGGAGAGAGTTGTGGCCGCCTTACAAACGAGCGAGCCAGCGAGAGAGAGAGAGAGAGAGAGAGAGAGAGAGAGAGTCACCTGCAAATTCCAACTCTACCGCCATTGGAGAGTGTTTGCCAACACATGCCTCGGTCCATTCCATGAGCCAGCGCTGCATACGATAAAACGGCATTTGGCACCATGAAGCTTTCAGTAGAATGAAAGTAAATAAATGGTTATAGGACACAGAGAACACGTGACAAACATAGAAATGGTGATAGTTCATAATCAACAAAACATACTTTGGTCGTAACACGTTATCTCTTCGCCATTGGCCCTTTGTGGCAATGATGCCTTTGGGTACCCCAGTTGTGCCGCTGCTATAGATAAGCGAGTGCAGTTCGTCGTCCTCTTTGTTGGTTTTCAATTTTCGCGAGTCGTGTCTTTTGGCTGATGAGGACGTTTCACCGATCGTCACCACCTCCCTCCACGTCAAACATTGGATTTGATGTTTCCAGCCTGCACGCTGTAGTGCGTTCTTTTCGAGGTATCCAAGAAGAAGCTCCTTTTCGTCCACTTCGGATGTGTCTGGCATGACCACCACGAACCGAAGGGACGGGCAATTACCCCGAGAAGCAACTTCCAGAAATGTGTGTAGTGTCGCCCAATCACATATTACACAGCTTATTTCAGCGTTGTTGATAACGTATTCTACCTTGATTAGAAGAGTGAGATAAGGGGGGCCAGAGAGAGAGAGAGAGAGAGAGAGAGAGAGAGAGAGCAGAGAACCTCGTTGGCGGGCCAGGAGACATGAAGACCAACACTCACAAAGCTGTTGAGAGTGGCCGCATAGTCGGCATAAAGCCATTCCGGTCTATTACTACTGCATATACCCAGCACCGTTTCAGCGTCCATCAAAGCGGTTAATCCACCAGCAAGTTCTGTCACCTTCTTGTATACTTGGTCGTAGGTTTGCCATGTGTAGCCCCCAAGAGAGCACTCGGCAGTTTCTTTCTCAGATAGAGAAGAACGCAATAGTTTGGCACGCGTGCCTAAACAAGGCCGAGGAGCATATGCTTGAAACATGCTGTGCACGGAAGCCGCCAAAGTAGACGCCTCCAAGATGGGATCTCGCAGGAAAACGTCGATGTTAGTCTCTCCAACAAACAAAAGACCCAAATGCGGGTCTACCTCCCGCAACAAAGCCTCTACTTCTCTTCGCCTGCTTCCGTCGTCTTCTTTTCCGCTCTCCTTACAACGAGACAGAACTTCTTCTTCCATTTCAACCATGATCCGGTGGCACGTCTCACAACGATCAGCACTAGCTGCATCTAAGCAATGGAAACGAAGTAGACCTTCTCCTTTGGCTCCATCCTGCAATTCCCATCCGCAAAGATAACAGCAAGCACCCCATATGTTCTTTCCCTCTGCGTCCAATATCCTTCCTCCCTTATATTTGCATGTGGTAAGCAGAAGAATATAGGAGACAGATATTTAACACAAGAGAGAGAGAGAGAGAGAGAGAGAGAGAGAGAGAGAAGGACGCTAGAGGAACAGCAGAGAAGATGAACAAAAGAGAAGAACACAAAGGCAGTAATATAAAGAAATAGTTACCTCCAATGGGACGACAGCTCCCTCAGCATCCGTGTCAACGCTTCCGCATTGCTCTAGCTGCCAGGGCACCTTCTTAACCTTCTCGTAGCGAGCGCAGATGGCGGACAACCGCACAAGCGTCTCGTTGAAAGCATCGATAGCGGCTTGTCTCTCCGCAAAGCCCGGAGGGTTTTCCATAAGCTCCTCCACCTTAGCTCGTTTTGCTTCAACCTCCGCTTTGAGCCGTTTCATGGCTTCCACGCAAGACTTCAGCCGTGCAAGGATGCCGTCTTTCTCTCCGTCGCTTCGATCGTGCTGCATCTTGTTCTCCTTAAGTTCGGAGAGGCATTGTTGAGCGTAAAGAGTGCCTTCTTCTTTGGCTGCTCGCAGTTCTTCTTGCAAAGTTTCGGCTTTGGCTCTCGCTTTGGCTCGCATTGCGGTGTCGGCGCTTCGTACCAGCTGCCCGCACTGTTTCAGCTCTTGCACAACGGCCAGCTCATCTGCGGTCAAATGTTCGAGCAGAGGTGCCATGTAGGCCGGCTGCTTTGGCTGTTGTTGGCTCTCTCCCTCCATTTGCCTCTCTCTCTCTCTTGTTTCTGTTCCCTCTGTTGGGTGTCGACTTCACCTAAAAGAAGAGTGGGTGACTTTTGGGGAAGGAGAGACCGTTGGTCAAGGTCGGGCCAACTCCAGAAAAAAAACAACAGGAGGGAGCTGAGAGAGAGAGAGAGAGAGAGAGAGAGAGAGAGAGAGAGCCGAGACAGAGAGTTGGAGAGGGGGAGAGACAGGATGTTTCATTGTTGCTGCTATTCCGAAAAAACAGCCTGCTGGACGGTGGGTCACTGTGGCAGCACAAGGTTTACGGTAAACGCTGGTGAGGAGGACGAGGGTGGCCTCCTGGGACCTCGCAAAAAGGAATAGGGAGATGAACTCTCTCCGTTCAAAAAGGAAACGTGCAAGATACCGCTTTGTTGATTTTTTTTTATATTGTTTTTTCGTTGTGGTTGATACAAAGCGTGTATATGCACAAACACAGATAATGCTGTGGCGGAAAACGGGGCTCTTTGGGGCTTCGTTCCTTCTGCTTCTCGTTATTACGTTGGCGCTGTGGTTCTGGGAGTCGTTCGTCATCCAAGGCACAAGATCTCCTGCCTGCGAACCAAAAACCCTGCCCCGAACGTACCTCTCTTTCATCGAGCAAGAACAACAGCAACAACTTCAGCAGCTGCAACAACAGCTACAACAGCTGCAACAACAATTGCAGGCGCAACAAAGTCAGCATCATCATTCGACGCAAACGCAAACGGGTCAACAACCACCATTGGCATCACAACAAAAACCAGACTGGGATAACAAAAGAGAAGAGGGTGTTCTGACAGGGCATGGCGCGCCCTCCCTATGGAAGGACTTGGATGCCTTCTTCTCCTCTCGTAAAACTTACTCCCACGCCTACATGGAACCGCTGTCGGAATACAAGCACCGCCGCTGGCAATGGTACCACCATGACATTCTTTGCTCTGACAAAAGGACGACCAACGAGAGAAGGACTTGGGCCACAGCCATGACCAACGACAAATACGTCACACCTGCGATTGCATTGGCTCACTCCATCCGAAAGTTTTCCTGTGAGGAGAGCATGATAGCGATGGTCAGCTCCGAAGTCTCACTTGCCGGGCGAGAAGCGCTCTCAAAAGTTGGCTGGAAGGTCTTTGAGAAGCCAGTCTTGGATTGCGCTCATGAAGGACAGCAAGTGGAGGGTGTGCGCGCCATTGCTGGCTCTCACATGAGGCTGCACTACTGGAACATGACTGAGTTCGACCGCTACGTCTACCTCGACTGCGACATCATCCTGATGGACAACATTGACGAGCTGTTTTACCTACCACTCCAATCTACCGGCGTCATCTATGCTGCCCCCTTCGAACCTAATGGAGAAGGCATCAACTCCGGATTACTCGTGTTCAAACCCTCCGTTCAGGTCTACCATGCCATGCTTGCTAATTGGAGATCCAAGTTTCCGGATGACTGCATGTACGACCAATTGCTCATTTCCAAGTTCTTCAAAGCCAATGGGCGTGCGATCGAACGCTTGCCTTACAGCTTTAACGTGCGGAGGCAAAGGTACCACCCCACGCGGTTATATCACATGGCAGGCCAGGAGAAGTTCAAGGCCTGGCTAAATCCGATGCCAAGAGCGAGCGCTCAAGAGCTGCCCATCATGAATGTACCAGCACACATTACTAGCCTATGGTGGTACATCTTTTATGATGCTCTTGATACCTACGGTTTGAACGATTGGTGGGATGCTCAGCAAATGAAGGCACACTGAACAGAAATCAACGCAAGAAAGCGAGAGAGAGAGAGAGAGAGAGAGAGAGACAGGAAGGGAGGAAAGGGAGGGAGAAGAGTTACAAAGCGAAAGAGCTGAAAGCATTAAGTTTTGACAATCAGGCTACGTATTTTGTTTGTTTACAGGCAGTTGTGAAGACGAGAGTGCAGGCAAAACTGTTTTGCTGTAAATCTGAAGATAAGGGGTGTAGCCCATGGACTCGTGAAATGAGAGCGACCTCGAGTTGCAGAGATAGACATCCAACTGCACTTCCTTGATGCCCTCTTTGCGGCAGTATGCTTCCACTTGTTGATATAAAAAGGTGCCCACCCCTTTTCTTCGCCAAGCTGTTTTGTGGTACAGTGAGAATAAGTTCTCGCGCTGCTGTGCTTTTTTTGTTCGAAGTTGAAAGACAAACCTTCGGAAACATAAGAGAAAGAGATCCAGGCGAGTTTGTTGGTCCATGGGCCGTATGTCCCCAAACCAAACGGCGTTTGGTCGCTGATGACAAACCATATATATCCAACAGGCTCTACAGTGGGTAACTTACAATGAACCACAACAAAAAAAGACCAGCAAAGAGAGAGAGAGAGAGAGAGAGAGAGAGAGAGAGAGAACACTGCTCACCATTGTCACACGCGGCGATAAGGATGTTGTTGTTCGTGATGGCGTTACGTGTTAGCTCAGCCTCTTTTTGGAGGTCCAACGTTGCGGAATCTATGTTCTCGGCGTCCAGAACTTTCATCTTTCCTCCCTCCACGAAATCGAAATCGGCCAAGGCAGCAAACCGGGCTTCATAGCGGGGTGGCTTGGGCGCCACTTCTTCTTCCTGCTTGGCTTCCATTATGGATTTTTGGTGTGACGACGTGAAATCTGGAATCTGCCGAAATGAGGAATTTTTTGCGGACATGTAATACGCAGCTGCGAAATGATGAGGAAGAGATCCCGCCCAAAGATCCAGAGGAACTCAGACATAAGTAGGACGTTGCCGAGTCAAGCGCTAAAATTGAGGGCCAAAAGAAAAGCGCAGAACGCACAAGGGGAAGAGTTTACCGTAAAAGAAGCGGAAGAAGAAGCGAGATGTCGAACCTTGGAAAGTGCCACAAGTGCGGAAAGACTTGCTACCAGCTGGAAGGCTTCAAAGTGGGTCCCCCTGGACAAGAGCTGGTCTACCACAAACTCTGTTTCAAGTGTACGTTTTCTTTAAAAAAAAAAAACAAAAACACGCAGCTTTGTTGTCGCCGTTTCTCTTCTGGGCTTAAGAATCATACTTTGCTAAAACAGGCCAAAATGAGGGCTGCAACTGGCAACTCAATCTCACCAATTACAAGGTATGCCCTCCTCTTTTTTTCTTGTTTTTTTCCTCCAGCATCCGCGCCCGGTTGTCTTACACCTCTCTTCCAACAGTTCTACGAGGGCAGAGCTTACTGTAAGAACCATTGCCCCATCACTGGCTTCTCCAACAAAGTACAAGGACAGGATGTGCGAGTACACGGCACCACAACCACCGATGCTGTGCACATAGAGAAGGCCCTCAGTATGTTTTTTTTAAGCTTTGGTCTGTTGTCATTTCGCTCTCGTCTTGCTAAACGTGATCGTTCGGCTTCTTTGTCTTTCAGATGCGCCCAAGCTGGACACTGTCAACGAACAACTGCGCGGCAGCAAGGCAGGCCAGAACAAAAACGCCCAAAACGTGTTCTACTAAAACCAACCGTTCTGCACAAACCCTCCCACGAGTGTAATAAACAGTTTTTTTTCCTATCAAAATGTTTTATTTGCAGGAGATACATTTGTGACAATCTTTTGCCCAAGCAGAGCTGAAGGGAGAGGAGACAAACCTGTAGAAGAAAGAAGAGAGTCAGCAAGAAAGAAAAAAAAAGCACTTGGGAAAAGACAAAAAGATTGAGATGATCAGACTTCTAAGGAAATATTTGGCAATCAAAGAGGGTTTCCTCTCACAGAGAATGTTTTCATCACTTGGAAGAGGGCTTGAAGGGAAGAAACAGGAGGAAAAGTGGCGTACCTTGATTTTTAAGCACGGGAAGGGGACAGCAGAGTCCGGACCTACAAGCTACAAGAGAATGAGCAAAACAATCACAAAATGATGAAAAACAAAAAAAACGTAGAAAAGAGAATCAGTCATTCCCCTCAAGGCCTTGCCTTAAGGGTTATCAGCATTTTTGCTGAGGTTCCCAAAACGAGAACTTCGGCAATCAGCTTCTATGACATATCATCACTGGAAAAAAAAACAAGAACGGACAATCAAACGAGGCGGGGAAACTGCGGGTGCTTACCCTATGGGGGAGGTGCTCCGTTGTGGTTGCTAGTGTATCGTAAGTGTGTAGCAGTGAAAGAGCGAAACAAAAAAGACAAAGAGAAGAGAAAGGGGAGAAAAAAGAAAAAAGGAAGAAGGTTGCTGACCCTCAGGCAAAATCTGTTTTAGTCGACACATCAATAACCGTCGACACCACGAAAGAAGAATGCCCGTTACTGCTGCAAGCCAAGGTTGCGCGTTGCGCGCCCTCCCTCGGTTAGGAACAAGATGCTGGCTGGGTCGTCGATACTCCACTCAGGGGGACGTGCCACCGCCACCAACACGTAATGGGCGCTTGTCGAGCGAAGCTGTGGTGAAACCCCTTCAACTCACGTACAAGCGAGAGAAGCGAGTGCTGGAGGTCCAGTTTGAAGATGGAAAGTGCTTTCGGTACCCGGCAGAGTATCTTCGGGTTCACAGCCCATCAGCCGAAATGAAAAGGCAGGGTCAAGATCGGGTAAGCACTAGTTTGATGAGATATGCAACCAACATGGCCTTTGTGCTAACGCCAGCTTATCAGCTCATTGCTGGCCGCAAGTACGTGGGCCTCATTGGCATTCATCCGGTGGGCAACTATGCCGTTCAGTACGTGTCTTTACGTCTCCCACCACGAAACAAACAAACAAACAAACAAAAAAAAAAAAGAACGGCCTGTTCTTATCCTCTTATTTCCTCTTGCACACTAGGCTAGAGTTTGATGACCTCCACCGAACAGGCATCTATACGTGGCAATACCTCTACAAACTCGGCACAAGCAAGTATGAACTGATGCGACGCTACATCCGACGGCTGCAACAAGCAGGCAAATCCAGACACCCAGCCCGAACGCCATTTGGTTCGCAGCCTTCTTCTTCTTCCCAACAGCAACCCTTGCCAACCCAGACAACCTGACAAGTTTTTGAGGTATGGCCTACCTAAAACCGATGGGTAAGGTGAGGCGTTGCCAACAACCATAAGGGAGAGGGACGCTGGCTGTGCTCTTGTATAAAAAGGGAGACCTTTGTTTGAGCGGTTTTTGGTGTAGCGAACGTCTCTCTCTCTCTCTCTCTCTCTCTCTCTCTCTTCCATTCTTTCTTGCTTTCACCGGGCAATCTTCCAGTCAACAACACTTGCGATGCTTTTAGCTGGAGACGAGTGCGTGTTCACAGACTTGCCCAGATGAAGCCTTCTCTTGTTCTCGCGGTGGCCTTCACTTGCTTCCTTCTCTTCATGGTTCGAACACAACGTAGAAGATGAAAGGAACGAATGCCACCGAGAAAACTTTAGGACGTTATCCTTGTCCAGAAGAGGCCACATGACCCTATTTTTTGCTTAGCATTTTACGTGCAGCTTCTCTTCCCCATATTTTTTTATATTAAATAGGTCTCAACCATGAATATACACCATCTGACAATCCTCCTCTTCTCTCCCCTCGTTCTTCTCCACCCCTCCCCCTCTCTCTTCAGCAAGAGGTCGGACCACCAGGCCCCGGTGGGTTCCAGTACTCAGCAAGATCGCCCCACTGCTTCATGAGGTTGGCTTTGGTGGAGGCCGCTCTCCCTGGAACGTGCAACAATAAGTCGCCCTCATGCCAGACGTACCCGCACCTGACTTCCTTGGCGTAGGCGTTGAGCAGCTTTTGCGGAACCAGTTGCGCGTGTTTTCGGTTCTCAGTGGCGTTAGAGACTTTCTCCAAGGCGTGAATGATAGATGCTTGCTCCTTCCACTTGACCAGGTTTCGCACCTCGGAGGCGTTGTTGAGGTGCCATACCTGCTGGAGGAACCGTTGGACAAAAGGAGACCTGCGAAGGAAGAAGGAGCCAGAGTTGTAGCTGTTGCAGTCCTTGGAGATAACAATGTCCATGGTCTCTGGGTTTGAGGCCAGCTTTCTAGCCTCCACGATTATGTCCTCTAACTTGAGGCGGGGCGTCATGATAACAGTATCCAAGTCCACCAGCCAAGCCCAGTCGTAGCGAGAGAGAGCCTGTTGCCCCAGTGGATACAGAATTTGCTGCACAGCGAGGAGCTTGCTCCAGTGAGCGGGGCGGGAGGGCTCTAACGTTCGGGTGAGTGCCACAAAGTCGTAGCCGTGCCGTTGGGCGTACATGCGCTTGTTGTGGATGGACTGGCAGCGGTACGGCACGCGCTCGTCCGTGGCGATGGTTATGATGACGAACCGTTCTTTGCCGTCACAGGAACTCGAACAGTCCACGCCGGTTCGTTTTGGCTGCCACCGACCGGACGGTGGCGGGTCATCAGCACCGGAACCCCAAGACATGAAGAACACCAAGACCAGGAGGACAAGAACGGCCACTGCTCCTAGTTTTACGAACGTGCGGTCGCCGAACTGGAGTTGTGGTGGTAGGGGCGAACCATGGCTCACCGTGTTCTTCTCTCCCTGGGCCACTTTATTGGCCATGTACCAAATAAAGGCGAGGGCTGGTGGAAAAGATACCGTCTCTCCTCAACCTCACGAAAGAGGTCTGCCCTATACTAACTTTTCTTCACCGTAAAATGTCGACATTGCAGCAGATCACTGTATTGCTCCGCGTTAGTGACTTCGTCAACCTGGAAGAATGCTCTGTTAGGCTTCTCTAGCATAAATACTGCTGCTTTTGCCACCCGTAACCTAAAATAAGTAAAAGAACATGGTTAGTTTGTTGTGCATCGGGCCATATGAGCCTTTTTCTTAGAGAAATTTGGACGGTACTTTCACCCCAACATTTGGGCGCAAATCTTGATGACTTGAGGAACAGCAGAGGTACTTACCAACAAGCCCCGAAGCTTTGCAACAGCAATGCGCTCCTCTAGACCAAGGTAACGGGAGTTGCTCTCCCGAGGCTTCTTCGTTAGCCTTTATCTCTGTGGAAAAATACACGACCCTCAATACTTATATGATACGGTGCTGCTTGTTCTTCAACTGGTCAGCCGGTATACCATGTAATACCATGGCCGAACCGTTGGACGCCAAACGAACGTACGCTGCTTCCCGCCTTGTATTGCGTCCAGGCAGGGAGAGGCCCGTCTGTCCCCAACGTTACGAACCTGGTCCAGCCTACACGAACTTTTCTTTACAGTGCCATTATTAATAATGATTTGTCGACACAAAATTTGCGGTGCGTTGGGAAAAGTTGCTTGTCAAACATGTCCAGTGCTGTGGCTACGCTTATTCATTTGGGGCAGGGCATGTGGGCCCGTATCCGTTTCCAACCGCCTTTAATATAAGAAAAGGAAAAAGATGAGATGTGCATGAAAAATAGGAACATGTGTGTGTGTGTGTCCCTACGACGTCTAAATTTGATCACTCGCTGCGAACCACGAACCGAAAAAGCAATCTGGGCAACACACACAAAAAAAAAACTTTCATTGCAGCCCAAGAACAGAACAAAAGAAGGAAAGCACAGGATGGCTAAGGAAGAACCGGAAAGACAGTCCAGAACGGGAACGATCATCGTGGCCAAACCCTCGAAGGATCAACAAAGTCGGACGCAATATGGTGGAGAGAAAGAGCAACGTTTCGAGACGATCACTTTTACCTTGCTCTTGGTCATTCTTGAAGGCTTCTTTGTAACCCTCTATGCGGTGTGGTTCAGGTACCCTACGGAGGAAGAGGCTGAGGAGCAAGTCCTACGATGGGGCTATGTGAGAGACGTTTCCATCATGATATTCTTTGGCTTTGCTTACCTCATGGTTTTCCTGCGACACAACGGTTTCTCTGCGATTGGCTACACCGTTTTACTTGCTGGTTTGTTTCTCTGCCTTTGTTTACTTTTTGGTCTTGTTTCTTCTCGCTGTCTCTTTCTTTCTCCCTTCTTGTTACTTCTCTATATTCTTCTCTTCTATCGTTAGAAGACGCTGTTTCTCTTCTCACTCTCCTTGTAACCCTGAATGGCAACACCAGCGCTGGTGGTGCAATGGTCTATTCCCTTGGGTATCGCCGCGGAGGAAATGCACCATGACAGGGAGTTTAGCGAGCGAAGAGCGGTCGGTTTGTTAAACGTGCTGGATGGCCTTTTTTGCTCCGGTGCTGTGTTGATCTCTTACGGCGCCATTCTTGGCAAAGCTACCCCCACTCAGGTATTCCTTCTCTTGGGTCTTTCTCTTTCTCTTTCTCTGTTTGTTTTGTTCCCTGCCTTCAAGGTTGTCTTTATTCAGTATGCTAACCCTCTTTCAAAAACTTGTTCTGAAGTTACTAATAATGGCAGTGGTGGAACCTATCTTCTTTTGGACTAACTACTTCATATGTGACCACAAATTGGAAACAGTTGATATTGGTACAGTGCCACCTCCTCTCTGCCTATGAGCTCTCCTGTTTGCTCTTCGCCCTCCATCATCCCGTTTGCTCAAACTTTGGCGGGTATATCAGGAGGAGGATATTATATCCATGTATTTGGAGCCTACTTTGGATTGGTAGTGACTTGGTTCTTGACCTCATGCGACACCAAAGGACATCCCGATAACTCCTCTCAATATAGCAGCGATATTTTGGCAATGGCCGGTACCATCTTTCTGTGGATAATGTGGCCTAGCTTCAATGCTGCTATCGCCGAAACAGCTCTGGAACAGGTTAACGAATGGACAACCATCCAACTCTTCTGTCTTGCTCATCGCTGACACAGTCATTTATTGGGAATAGGTCCGAGCTCTCGTAAATACGTTCCTGAGCTTGTCAGGTGCCACCATTTCGGCTTTTGTATTTTCTCGTCTGTTTTGCGAGAAAAAGTTCGAGATGGTTCACATCCAGAACGCGTCACTTGCAGGTTCTGTTTTTGTTGTACTCGGTTCCTGTTTCCCTCACCTAACCTAATTTTAACAGGTGGTGTGGCAATGGGAGTGGCTGCTCACTTGAACATCTATCCAGCAGCAGCACTGGCCTCTGGCCTGCTTTGCGGCTTCATTTCCGTCGCTGGCTTTGTCTATTTAACACCTTTACTTAATAACAAGGCCAACATTCAGGACATATGCGGAGTACACAATCTGCATGGTCTCCCAGGCATTGTTGGGTACCTCCCTCCTCTCTCCTCTTCTCACTCCTCTCTCCTCTCTTACAAAGTGATGGCAGAATTTTGGTGAGCGTATTCGCGACAGCAGCATTGGCAAATAGAGACGATGAGGACTTTCATCATGGTAACAGCCAATGGGCAATCCAAATTGCTGCCTTATTTATCACTTTGGGTAAGTGTATTTTCCTGCTTTCTTTCCTCTCTTCTCGTTGCTTCCACACAAAATGGATTGATGCCAACAATGTTGAACGTAGGTTTGGCGTTGGTAGGAGGACTTATAGCTGGAGTGTTGATGTGGGCTTGTGGCAGGCTTCAAAAGTTGCCATCACCGCATGATTTGTTCAACGATGGCAACTTTTGGCATTTGCCTGCGGACAGCCACAGCGGCACTACCAATCACAAGGGCCAAGTGGAAATGAAACGCAAAGAAAGGGAAAGCGACATTGCATCATCGTCCGACGAAGACGAGCATGGGATGGGACGAATAGCGCAAAAAGATGATTCAAGTGATGATTCTTCCAGCAGTGGAAGCGATAGGGAAGAGGATACCCCGTATGTTGCACCAAGAAAATGACTATTGCTTGGCCAAGGCAGGGATACACCCGTGCCTATCTCTCAAACATTTCAATACAAACAAACGACTTGCAAGCAACAAGGCACTCATGGTCCAAATTTTGGACGCTTTAAATTTTGGACATATTTTGCCCTCAACCCAAAAGCCAATGTCGACAACACTAATGGGCATTACGCTGATGTCAGCCTCAGATATGAAAAGAACGAGTCTTTTTCTTTCGTTGCGTTGGTATTGTAACTTAGTAACTATTGTAACTGTAGAAAGAAGTGTGGAGGAAACAACGGGAGGGGGGCTCGTCCTGGGGTGTTAAACGAGAGAGATGGCGTCCAAGCCTCGTCCGGTTGCCGGAACGAATGGCAGCGATGGCACGGCTGCACGAAGGAAAGCAGAACAGCATGCAAAGGCACCGGGCAGCCTTTCCGGCCAGTTGCATTTCCTGTCCTTCGATGCCTCCCCACAAGATCTGCCTCAATGCTGCTACTCGTTTCATGCAAAGGACAAAAACTTGGAATACTACAAGAAGAACGACCCTTCCCAGTTGGTAGGCTCCATCTCATTGGCCACAGTCAAGAAGTTGAAAGTGGTATCATTCTCGGGAGAGGAGGACAGCTCGTTGAGACCAGCGTGGTGGCGGGCCGACCACAAGGACCGTTGCTTCTCTTTGATCACCGCCGCTGCCCACAGAGAGCAAATCCATTACTTCTTGACCGCCAACAAAGCTGAGTTGGTTCGTTGGTTCAACGGCCTGACGGCCTACATTCGAGCCAACGTGAAGAAGAGCCGTAATTCCACCCCGTCTTCTTCTTCGTCTTCTTCTCCTTCCTCTTCTTCCTCTTCTCCGCGAAACTCTGCAACTATCACGACGAAAGACACGGCCGCAAAACCTACACTTGCTGGTTCTGCTCCTCCTTCACCTGCGTCTGTCCCAAGTGCTTGGACTCATTCCCGGCTGTCTGAAAATAACTCACCTCTTGCGTCGTCTCCGCCTTCTTCTCCTTCTTCTTCATCACCACTGTCAGCATCAGCATCTTCTTCTTCTTTCGTTGCAGCTCGTTCGCCAGCCACACAATCAACTGGATGGGCAAAAGGAGATCGAGGGCCATCAAATAGAAGCTCTCGCTCATACGGTGTGTCCCCTCAAGATGGTACAGCTCTTTTAGGAGGACGTAGAGCATCTCCTCCAAAACAGCAACAAAAGGAGGAGAAACTCCCAGAGACCTCACCCTCTTCCTCTCCATCACAACGTTCGGGTTTCGTACGAGGAAAGCAACGTGCAGGAGACAGAGCGAGCCGGTCCTTCATGCTGATGGGCGAGGGAAGAAGAGACAAAGCGTTGGAAGGGGATGAGAGAGACAGCAACAGCTGCGCGGGCGCTGATAGTGGGACAGAAGAAACCATAACTGATGAAAAACAACAAACCAACGAGGAAAAAGACCAGAGGTTATCAATAATGATGGAAGTGGGTCACAAACAAGAAGCTGGTCCAAAGCAAGACGAGTCACAGGGAGAGCAACACCACGAACAGTATAGCAGGATGGTTGTGAAGGAGGCAGAAGAGCGAAGCGAATACTTTTGTAGCGAGAAAGCCGAGAGAGAAACAGAACAAATTACAGAGCCAGTAGACCATGTAAGCGACATGGCGGAAGTAACAAGAAACGAGGACCAACAAGGGCGACCAAACCAACTACAAGTCGAGCCAACAAGAAATGTTTACGGAACGCAGCACACTGACAAAGAAGATGCAGTTGAAGAGACACAACAGCAACAAGAACAGATAGGACAAGGACAAGCGGAAATACCAACAGCATACAAACAAAACGAGCAGCAAACGAAGCTTGAAGAAAACGCTGAGCAGAATACATATTGCCCCGATCAAGATGCTAAGAAGGAAGAGCAACCACCAAGGGAGCATGCAAAGAAAGAGCTGGAAAAGAAAGAGATGGAACAAGCCGAAGAACAGAAAAAAGAGGTGAGCGAGAGAGAAGAGCAAGAGCCAGAGCAAGAGCAAGAGCAGGAGCAAGAGCCAGAGCAAGAGCCAGAACAAGGGCAAGAGCAAGAGCAGGAGCACAAGAGCCAAAGCAGAACAAGGAGAAGGGCAAGAGCAAGAGCAAGAGAGCAAGAGAAGAGCAAGAGCAAGAGCAAGAGCAAGAGCAGAAGAGCAAGAGCAAGAGCAAGAGCAAGGGCAAGAGCAAGAGCAAGAGCACAAGAGCCAGACAAGACAGAGCAAGAGCAAGAGCAAGAGCAAGAGCAAGAGCCAGAACAAGAGCCAACAAGAGCCAGAGCAAGGGCAGAGTCCGAACAAGAGCCAGAAAGGAGCAGGAGCAGGAGCAGGAGCAGGAGCAGGAGCAGGAGCAGGAGCAGGAGCAGGAGCAGGAGCAGGAGCAGGAGCAGGAAAAAGAAAGGGAACAGCAACAAGAAATCGAACTCAAGGTCGAACAAGAGCTGGAAAATGGTAGTGATGAGCCCAGGAAGGATGAACAAGAAGTGCTTTCACTGGCTGAGGAGCAGAAACATTTGCATGACCCATCACTCAACATGCAAAACCAAGTACCTAAGCAAACGGAGCAAACGGAAGAAAAGGAGAAGGAGAAGGAGGAGCAGAAGGAGAAGGAGAAGGAGACCGATGACCAAAAGCTGGAAGAACAAAAGGTAGAAACGGAAATGGAGCTGCAGAATGATGAAATTGAGGAGGCGTCGAACGAGAGATTGAGGCTAGAGCGGAAGCGCAAATCTACTCATGAAGCAAAACTGCTGATAGACCATGAAAAGGAGCAACCAAATACAGTTGAACGAGTGAAAAAGCAAGAGTTGGGAATGGATGAAAGAGTACAGGATCGTCATCGCAATGGATTAGGAATAGCCCAAAATTGGAATGCACACCAACATACGGAAGATGAGCAAGCTAAGAGAGAAGACACGCAGTACAAAGCAGAAGAGGGGCAACAGGGAGCTGTGCAACGTCAAACGCAAGCAACGGAGACAAAAAAACTGATGGTATTAGACACAAGTAACATGAACAGTGAGAAGCAAGCACGGCTAACAGAGAAAGAGACAAATGAAAAAGAAGGGATGAGAGACAACATGGTAGGACGAAATTACGGCTCAACATATTTGGGAGAAACGACAGATCGATTACACAATGCCTCAGCGAAACGATTGGACCAGAAATATGAAACAACGCTCCTCCACCTGAAGCAAGCAGACACTATACGTGATAGAATCGACATGTTGAATGTGCGAGAAGATCACGGTTTGTCTTCTGAGTTGCTATTTTGGCGTTCATACTGCTCGTTCCTTACTCATTCTCTCTCCCTTGTTTTATTTTGTATGTTTAACATCAGTGGTAATTTTGCGACTCCTTGTAGACGCTGTACATAAGATAGAGCGTTACTGTTCTGCTGCACGTTCATCAGAGGAAATGCAGCGACTCACTAACGATAAGCAAAGTCCGAAGATAGGTTACCTCGTGCGAAGCAGTCTTTCCACACCTACCTGCTTTGCGCATGGCTTCAAGTCGTGGCGGTTTATAGGAGAGCATCACATATGGGACTTCCTCCTGGACTTTAGCAGCAAAAGTATTACTCTTCTCCTTTTTCACAGTTTCTTTTCTTCAAAAAGCGGAACGGACTTTAACCAAACGAGCAGGTTCTGTGACGAACGTATCTGAGCTTACCTATATGAATGAACGCCGTCAAAATCATACATTCTTTGCCTTACGCCAAGGACGACGCTAACCTCAAGTTCCGTTGTTGGGTCTGTCTTGCATTGAAGTAAGTGAGAAGAGAAATAGAGGGCGAGGGAGAGGGAAAGAGAGAGAGAGAGAGAGAGAGAGAGAGAGAGAGAGGAAAGAGAACAGAAGTTAAGAGAAAAATAAAAATAATGAAACTAACGAGTTGTTCGATGCAGCAATGGGATGCTCACCGAATGGGTGGAAAACCTAATCAACCATGAAGTTACTATCGCTCGTTGGTACAATGAAGACACTTCCATTCTGCAGGACGAGAACTCATTGGTTACATTCACGGCCACTATTGGCCGCTTGGGTTGCCTGCCCTTTACCCTCTCGCTGGACTACGAAAACAAATCCAAACAGCAGCAGCATTCCAAAGTCTCCTTTTCTTCTACGAGCTACATATTTCAAAAACGAACTCCCACTCCTAAACAAACACAACAGCAACGACAAGAGCAGCGGTGGACGCAACCAGATAAACAACTCGCCCAATCTTGGCCAACAGAACAAAGCAAGACGAGGCCCGTCCTTAACGTTGGGGGCTTGAAATTGTTGGACGTGACCGTGGAGGATCCCTAAAACTCGACCCCTCCCCTTCCCCCCCTCCCTTCCTCTCCCTGCCTCTCTCTCTTCTCTCTCTCTCTCTCTCTCTCTCTCTCTCTCTCTCTCTTAAGGTGTGTTTATTTTTCAGCTCTGCACAAATGCTGATCAGAAATTGAAGGATTTGTGCTGTATTTTTAAACCAAAAAAACTTCGAAAAGAAAAAAAAAAAGAAGAAGAAGAAACGGATTGAAGTGTTGGGAAGATGGTATGTTACTCCTCCTGCTGCTAGCACTGCGGAATTCTTTTGAGTTGGTTTATGTCATAACCAACCTCTTTTCCGGTTCTCACCCTTGGTAGGATTTCAAAGGGCAAGCACTAGCTGAGCGATACTACCAATACATTTTGTTGGTGTTTTCTGTACGTAAGGCCTCTTCTTTCCCGAAAGTGCACGCCACTAAAGACTCTTCTTGCAGCTTCTATCCTTTGTGGTTGGATACAGCGTTCAAAGTTTCAAGATTACCTTCTACATATTCTGCGTTGGAGTGCTTGTCGCCTGCGCGGTAACCCCCTCTCCCTCCTTGCTCTCCCTTTCTCTGTTCACCCCCTTTCTCGTGGCTGTTCTTGTTCTTCCTCCACTCCATTTTGTGCTGCTCTTGTTCTCCGTGCTCCTTTGTATTCCTTCATTGCTGTTGCTGTTTGGTAAATGTCTCACCCTGCGCCGTGTTGTTGTTGCGTGTATGTGCGATCCAAAAGGTATGCGTGCCTGATTGGGGAATGTACAAAAAGAATCCGGTGCAGTGGCGTGCGGCAGCTGCCGTCTCCACCACCGCCGCCGCCGCTGGGTCAAGCAAGAGCAGCACGACCACGCAAGCCGGTCAGGCTTCCGGCTCGAGAAGAAAGTGAGCAGCAAAGCTCCAGAGGATACGGGCATTTTGGCGGGATGATAGGGTAATTTCAGTCGAACGGCATTGGTTGAAATAATAAAGGTAGTTTTAAGGAAGGCACCCAAAAAGTTCACCAAAAAAAGGCAACTTTTTCCTTCCTTGGAGGTTACCTAAAGTTTCTCGCTCGCCTTTTCGCCCCTTTACATTTTTTTTTAACCTGCTCTCTTCTCTAAATTTTTTTAAGCAAGAGAGTACGTTGTTTTGACCTATACGCCAAGGTTCTCCGTGTGCTACAACTCCGTTTTATCTCAGAGATGACTTTTGGGTTTCAGAGGAAGACGCTTGTATTCCTGGCTTTCTGCTTGCTCCTCGCGGGTCAGCAGGCCGACGCCGGCTTTTGGGATGACTGGAAGGACTCGATACTCGACGCCATCAAGGGAAAGACCCAGGTGCGGAAGGATTTGGAAAGGTGGTTGGATGAGATCAGTGTGGTAAAGAGCTGTTTCGCTGATTGCCTCGACGACCCGGATGACCAATTTTATTTGAGCATGGATATCGAGGGGACTGAGAAGGAGGAGCTCGGAGTGGACAACGCCGACTTGACAGATGACGGCAAGTTCGAAGGACAAATTGCCCTCACTAACTTCACTTTCACCATCGAGTACACCGTGGAAGGCCCTGCCAACTACGAGAAGGACGGCGAGGCGGACGTGATCATCACCGCCGACTTTTCATTTGTGCTGATTCCCGAATGGGACGCAGAGGAGGAGGAATTGAGTTTCACCATCGAAGAGGCCACTCTTGACGTCAAAAGTATCGAGGTGGACGGTGCTGATTCCCTTGGAGAACTACTGGACGACATGACCTCCTTCATTCACGACAAGCTGGAAGAGGTCTACTCGGAGGAAAACGTTCAGAACAGTCTCACCAAGACCCTTAGCGGGATGATGGAGAAGCAGTTGATCCGGCTGATCCGTGAGCGAAGGAGAGCCATGTTCTACATTGTGGATACCTATGCGGGCCCCGGAACCAAGGCTGAATACATCAAAGGACTGACTGATGACCTCAAGGGTGCAGTCATTGATTACTTGAAGAACGTGCAAAATGAAGGAAATTTTGCAGGTAACGTCTTCATGGCCGGACACCTTCAGTTGGATGGAAAAATCCGCTTTGATATCTTTGTTTTTGACAGTGACGGTGGTGATAAGGGTCGGCCCTCCCTCCTCTTTCTCTCTCTCTCTCTCTCTCTCTCTCCTCTCCCTCTCTTCAGGGTCAACTGCAGTTGCTGACAGTTGCTTTTTAGGTAACGAGGCCGTTGAGCTTCTTGACGCCTTGTTTAACCCTGATGGCTCCGACGACAGTGAAAGTGCTGAAGAAATTGCAGAGTGGTTCTTGAACGAATGGTACTTGCAAGTTGAGAGCTTTGATTCAGCAGAACCTCTGGGCAATGATGATGCCGCTTCTTCTTTGCAAAGCTTCTTGTTTTAACACCTATTTGGTTTGCATTTTAACTAAAAAAGTTTTAGAATAAGCGAGAGAAGAAAGGGACTAGCAAAGAAAGAACAGAGGCCCTGCTCTTATTTATCTTTGTAATTAAAGAAGGGGTTCGTCATGGGGCATAAGAAGGCTTATCAAGTCGCATAAGCTGAGCGCGCCTATAGGTTTATCGTCATCGTTTACAATGTACAATCGGCTGATATGTTTAGCGTACATCCGACCTATCACCTCTTCCAAAGTCGAATTAGGATTGCAATGCTCCGCCACATCGCTCTGCATCCCAGAAATGAATGAGCTCAAGGAGAGAAGAGAACGATGAAGAGAACAGCGAAGAGGATGACTACGAAGAGAAGAGACGATGAAGCAAAACACGATGAGAGAACAGAAGGAAGGAGAAAAGGAAGCCAAACCCGAACAAAGTCCCTGTTCAGATTTGTTAAATACGTCGCAATGGGAAGAAATAAGTCCTGAAACAGGGTAGCTGGATGTATTCCCTTCACATCACTAGCGCTAAGATTGCCGACCAACTTACCGGTGTTCTTGTCCACGATAGCCAGGCCGCTCACTTCCTGTTGTGAGATTCAATTGAAGGAATACCATAAGTAATACCATAAATAACAGCAGAAAGAAGGGGAGAGGTAAAATCAAAAGAACCTCGCGTTGCATGCGGGTGAAAGCATCAAGGACCCGTTCCGCGTTATGGCAGGTCACCACGTGGCCATTGTGATGCTTTCGAAATTGTAGCGGAGGAGCCCAATCGTTGACCTTAGCATCAGCGATGGAGCCGAGCTTGTCTATATTCTCCGCAACGAGAGCAAGTACAGAGGATTGGGTGACCATCCCTACCACATCTCCTTCGGAATCCACCACAGGAACTCGATGAACGTCCAAACGCTTGCTAAAGAGTTGAAGTACGGACAACAAAGAAGTATCCAGCAGCACGGGGCACCAAGGGTTCAGACCCGACTTGTCTGTTGTCTTATCGTTCAGCAACATCTAATAGAGCAAAGAGAGGTTACAAGAAAGGCAAACGTCGCACCAACAATATCCCCCACTTTCTTGGTGGCGAAGCTGTGACTCATTTCTTTAAGCTCCTCTCTCCAGGTTGTGCCTAGCCCTTGGAGTCTCTCTTCAGAAAATTCTTCCACCACCTGTTTGGTCAGATCCATAAAGTCCACAAGGCCTAACCACTCCTGCTCCTTTGGGTCCCACACTGGGACTGAGTGAAAGCCCTTCTCGCAAAGTGTCTTAAGCAGCATTAGGAGGGCCAAAATAAAGCAGAACAAAAAAAGAGGAGAGGAAAGAAGAAGAGAGGAGAGAAAGAGCACACTGACGAAGAGGAATAACAATGATGGAAGGGAAGAAAATTGAAGAGATACCCAAAGAGCTTGTAGAACGGGTTCATCTGCTCCAACTTTGACCAACTGGAAGTTTTTTGGTAACAACTCCTCCACGACAAAGCTTTCCAAGAACTGCAGCAAGGGAGAAGTGAACTGCGCTTCCCCAGCCGAGCTACCACCAGACTTGGGCGGCACTTTGGATTTACCCTTCACGTCGCTCATCTTTTGCTGTCTTCTGATGAAAGACAACGAACACAAAGAACACCAGCCACCGCCATGAGCAGTGGAAAAAAAAAGGGGATGAAGGCACTTTCTTCTAGTCTTCTCCTTTTTCTCTCTTTCTTTCCTCTTTAATTTCTGGCGCAACGAAATTTCATTCTATAGCGGAACGAAGGAACATGCACACGGGCACCACGTTCACGTCAACAGACGGTGCGCCCTTTGCTACTCCTTCCCATCCGACCACACCGAAAGAAATGCTACAAAGAGCTTTAAATGCTGCCAATAATGCTACAGCACTTGATAGTCAACAAGAATTTGGTCTTGCACTTCCATTCTATCAAGCAGCTGTACACTACTTGTCTATGATGTTACAGCATGGTATGTTAGTTTTTCCTATCCTTTTCCTATCTAACCTCCATTGTGGTGAGCCCAGAAGCGACCTTTTCTTCTGTGCAACGTGAAACTTTTGCAAAGAAATGTGAAGAATACAAGGCAAGGATCTATGAATTACTGTTTCAAAATATCCCATCTGGTATGTTGTTTGTTATATCATTGATACTTTTTGCTTACCAACAAAAGTAGTTCCATCTTCAAACCCCAAAACAGAAAGCACAAATGCAAAAGATGAACAACCTACTATCATAAATAATAATACAGATCAGAGTTTGATGCAAAGACTAAATGCATTGAAAAACAAACCAGAAGATATAACACAACAAAACCTAGAACAACGACTTTGCCAACTACTTGGCAGAGAACCGTTTTCAGTTAAATCAACCAAAAGTAAGCCAATAAGAACAACAACATTAACACCAACAGAAGAAGCTAAACAACTTTTTTCAGAAGTTTTAGAAAGTGTAACTTTGGAACAAAGAGAACAAACTAATCACTATGAAGATTTAGAAACAAGTGACACAAGTACAGAATCTTTTGAAAGTGATATTGAAACAGATAATGAATTTGGTAGTTCCTATTAAAAAAACATTGTTTTATATTTCTAGTTTCTCTCTTTAATTCTGTTATTCTCTCCTTTCTTATATTCTCTACTCCTTAAGTAAATGAGGATGATAAAGAAGCTGAAAAAGCCAGCACCTCTAGAATGCATTGAAAGCTGCTGTTCACAAGACGTCCCCTCAAATGAGTTTTTGTGGGTTTTAGAGGAATAACTGGTATGCTTTTTCCAAGTTTCTACTGTAATAATTTGTTCATGTAAACTCCATGAGATAAAGAGAGAGAGAGAAGAGAGAAGGAGAACAGAGAAGAGAGAAGAAGGAAAAGGGAAAAGGGAAGAAAGAAGAGGGAAGAGGGAAGAAGGAAGAGGGAAGAGGAAAGAAAGAAGAGGGAAGAGAGAAGAGAGAAGAAAGAAGAAAGAAGAGAGAGAAGAAAAAAGAAAGAAGAGAGAAGATGATATATACTATAGACAACAGGAAGAGGAGCATCTGCAACGACTTTGACCGTTTGTAATAAGGAGCCATTGTGTACATTAAAGGAGCTGGATCCCCTCTGGCCTGCAAACCGAGCTTATTATGCTAGTAACAGGGGCATCAACACATTGCTATGAGTTCCACATAAAGAAAGAAACGACAAGAAAGAAACGACAAGAAAGAAAGAAAGAAAGAAAGAAAGAAAGAAAGAAAGAAAGAAAGAAAGAAAAAAAGAAAAAAAGAAAGAAGGAAAGAAAGAAACGACAAGAAACGACAAGAAAGAAAGAAAGAAACGACAAGAAAGAGCGACAAAGAAAGAAAACAGAGCAACAAACCTTATAATGTTATTGGTATGTGCGGATCCCATTCTCGTGAACGCAGAAACGGAGGGAAGCCCGACGCCACCTCTTTTATGCCATGAAGAAGAAGAGGAAGAAGGGGAAGCATAACCAGCGTCCTGTTCATTTTCTCGTTGTTGAAGGTGTGAAGGCAAAGGACGAGAAGGATCCACTTTGTAGTGCCTGACTCGTAGAGTAGTAGGGGAAGGACAACCCGGACCATAAAAGGATCGTCGGACCTTTCGTTAAATTACATAATACTTTCCTAAAATAGATGAGAAATTACCCCGCACGGCGAAATGAAAAGGAAGAAAGCAAGAAAAACAGCATGACCGACCGGTAAAGCTCCCTCCTCCTTTCGCTCTGTAATTACTCTTTTTTTTTTTTGGGTTTTTTTTAAATATCAGGAACACTGTTCGTTAAAAACCGCAGAAAAATGGTGCTGCAGCTGGTGGAGTGGTTGGGAAGCGGCACCTCCTTGCTTGCGATCGCCATCGCTGTCGTCGTGTTGCTCCTTCTCCGCGCTACCAAGAAAAAGCAACCGGCAAAACCAACAGGCTTTCCTCGCCCCCGTCTATTCAAACGAACGCCCAACCTCAAAGTTCTGGTACACTGCTTTTCCTTTTCTTCTTCTCTATGCCCTCTTCCTCTCACTCAGTACTTCACACAATACACAAAAGACCAAGAAAACAGGCAAGCAGTACCTGGTCATCGGTGGAAGCGGTTTCTTGGGCTCTCACCTGGTGGAAGCTTTGCTGGCTCGCGGAGAGACTCGCATCCGTATCTTTGACCTCCAAAACAACCCCCTCTTCGACCACGACCCCTCCGTGGAGTTCATTAAAGGCAACATCCTCAACTCTCAACAGCTCAGCAAGGCCTGCCAGGGAGTGCATGTCGTGTTCATGCCTGCCGCTTTGGTGGACTACTGGAGTCGCCTCTCCTTCCAGTACGAGAGAATGCACGCCGTGAACGTGGTTGGAATGGAGAACGTCATCGCAGCATGTCAGGAAAATGGAGTGGAGAAGCTGATTCAGACCAGTTCCTCAGCGGTGCTGCTGGATGCCAAGAGCTTGCAGCATGGTGGAGTGGATGAGACCACACCTTACACCAAGAACCCTCCAGGTCACTATTCGAGGACAAAAGTGTTGGCGGAGAAGGCAGTGTTGGCTGCCAATGGCAAACGCGGACTCTCTACCATTGCCATTAGGCCTAATGCTCTCTTTGGACCTCGTGACGGGGTTTGTTTCTTTATTTGTTCTTCTTCGCCTTGTTCTGTTTCTTCGTATTCTGGTTCTTGTTGTCTTCATCGTCAACTTTTTATTGTTCTCGTTCTCATTCATCACCTTATTTCTGATATTTCGTTTTGCTCTACTATGAAGATAATGACAGAGCTTGTATATATCAATGGTGAACTCGGTCCATTGCTTGGCTATACCAACAAGCAGGTACTCATTCATTCTTATCCTTGCTCTTGCTCTTGCTCTTGCTCTTGCTCTTGCTCTTGCTCTTGCTCTTGCTCTTGCTCTTGCTCTTGCTCTGGCTCTTCCTTGCTTCTTTTTCGTTTTTAAAATGGCTTAATCTTCCATGAAAGGACTGGATTTACATTGAAAACGTGGTGCATGGTCATTTGTGTGCAGAGGAGAAACTTGCTCCCGGTTCGCCGGTTGCTGGCAAGGTAACGAACCCAGAAACATTCACTCTTCCTCTCTTCGTTGCCTTCTAAAACTTTTTTTTTTTAAAAATAGGCATACTGTATTTCTCCAGATAGGCCGATGAGTTACTTTGAGTTTTGGAAGGATGTGGTTTGTCCTTCTTCTCGTTTCGCTTCTACAGTTGCTTTCTTACATCTCACTTGTTGTTTTTGGAACAACAGGTAAAATATATGCATGCAGCCAAGACAGCAGATGGCTCTGAGCTCGTCTACCTTAAACCTGCTGTTAGCTATCCGTTGGCCACCATCTTTGAGTTTGTCTCTTGGCTTACGTATGTGCTCCTTTCTTTAGTGAGTTGTTTAACACAGAAAAAAGTTTGCTAACACAAACGAAAGGAGAGGCAAGCTAAAGGCAGAAGCTCTCAAACTAACACTTCCAGTGCTGCGTTATGCGCGAGCGGAGATTTACTTCAATGACTCCAAGGCCAGGAAGGAGTTGGGCTACCATCCTGTTTACACCATGGAGGAATCCTTCCACCGTCTGGAAGAGTACTATTTTCCAGACGGCGAGGAAGGCAAGAGCAGGAAAGAACGGCAACATTGAAATAGTAAAAGCTCTCATTTTTTGAATCTCTGCTTTAGAGGACCGTGAGAGAGAGACAGTGAGAGAGAGAACGGAGAACACAACTGTGGTAGAATTATATAAAGCTCGTCAACAATGGATACAAAACAAGCCAACTGCAAGGCCTTCCCAGACAATAAGCGGGCTTAGAATGCTACAAGCTCAATGCTTGATCCACGCAGAGGCTGGTGCCAAAGCTTACAAAGTGGTTCTAGCTTGCCATGACATTTCTCTTCATGAACCGTCTGCAGACATCATCCATCGAGCTAATGTGAAGGGTAGGGTCTTGGAGGACAATGCTATGATTTGTCTGTTGGTAGAGTCCAAAGACCTCTAGGTAGTAAGAGTCTTCCAAAGTAAATGACTGGTCTTTCCTGGAGATAGAATTTGCTGGCTCTGTTCTCTACCCTACTGCTGTTATAGGGGGCATTTCTCACACTTCTTAGGCCATCCTAAGAGGATAATTAAAACAACCAAAAAAAAAAAAAACACAACAAAAAAAACCACAACCAAATGAAAGAAAGAAGTGATGCAAAAGATGCCTACAAACCCAAGCTGTAACAAGGTTTAGTTCTTCAGTAGTCATTTCTGCACTTGCAGTTGGAATCACGGTACCAGTTTTGTTGGAATAAGATGGAGTTAAATGGAGATGGTGGCAGGTTCGTTGTTGTTGGTTAAGTCTGGTTGCAGCGTCTTGGTGCCAATTGGTTTGTTCCTTTCCTTCTAGCCCATTCAGTCTTTCACCAGCAAAGCACCAAACGTGTCTTAACGAGTCCCACAACTTGAGGTCTTCTGCAAAATGCATCTTTGGTACAATGCTGGCACTACTGTACAAATGCTCAAACAGTTGGCATTGATACTGAAGACGAGCTTTGCAGTAATCAAGTTGATCAGGTGGTGCACGACAAAACAATTGGGAAGCCAGTAAAAGGTATGACTTGCAGCAAATATAGTGATCTAAAGATGTATGGCCGTTAGTTGGTTAGTGGAAAGCAGTGACTAATAAGAAGGAGTTGATTGTAAGGCCACAGGCACAAGGAATAATCTCTTGAAGAGAGGGCAATGCTAATATCAATGTTACTATTGTGCTAAATTTATGTGACGCTTTTGAAGGAAACATATACTTACCTGTAAATGACGCAAGTAGCCAGAAAAGAAGTTAACCAAGGAAAAAAAAAAAGAACACAACACAGCTAAAAGAATCTAACCTTAGGTTTGTGAAGTGTAAGGTAATTGTAGCTTTTCAATTAACCAGGGAAGCTTTGATCATGAACATCAGACCATGCTTTTCTTTCCTTCAAAGCTTTTTGCATATAAAGAACATTTCAGCCTAAGCAACCATTCTGTAGTTCATTGTACATAAGATCATTAACAATGTATGATGACTCCTTGTTTTTTTTGTTTTGTTTAATGAAGAAGATGAATATGAGCTATTTTTTAAGGAAAAGAAATGGTCAAAGTAGCAATTTTTTCAATTTTTGTATAGGAATACCTATATAATCTAACAAGATATAATCATAATATCATCATCATCATCATCATCATTCTCCTTTGTCTCTTCCTCTTCATCCAAGATGGATATAACTGTACGTTTGGCTCCCGTCTTTCTCTTGGTTCCTGTCTTGGTTCTATGCTCAGGTTCTAATAACGCAAGCGCCAAGTGACAAGTCTACAGATTTCTGGTGCCTGCCAAGCGATCCGTTGCCGATGGCCATTCTTCCGATATTTGAGTCGACTGGATAACAATTGTTGTCGCTGAAGCGCTCTGCGAACTCGTTGTCGTCATGGTGTTTGTTTTTTTGAGTCAGGACTCTTGTCATCGTCATCATCGAGAGAAGCAAGGGAGGAGGATGATTGCTCTTGACGAGGGGTGAGGAATGCTTTGTGAATGGGTGATCCGTTGACCA
>JAVKOQ010000128.1:0-2500 GCA_031835245.1 Balamuthia mandrillaris | reverse complement strand
TCCACATATTGTAAATCCCTGGAGAATGACAGAGAGAGAAAGAGAGAGAGAGAGAGACAGAGAGAGAGAGAGAGAGAAAGAAAGAGAGAAAGAAAGAGAAACAAAGAAAAAGAAAAAGAGAGAGAAAGAAAGAGAAAATGTTAAAAGGAAAGTAAGTGGGAGGAAGTTGGTAGTGAGTGGTGAGTTGTTCCTTTCCTATGAAACAAACAAACAAACAAACAAACAAACAAACAAACAAACAAACAAACAAACAAACAAATAAACAAATAAACAAACAACTTACCAATCAGCCGCGAGTGGTGATATAGCATCCAGCTCAGGCAAGTCCTTTACATGCACAATAGCAGCTGCATTGTATAACTGCTCTGCTGGCATGTTTGCAGTAGCAGAGCTGCTGCTAGCTTTACTCTTGTTCTTGCTTTTGCTGCTGCTGCTGCTGCTGCTGCTTTTGCTTTTGCTTTTGCTTTTGCTTTGCCGTCGCTCAGGTTTCCTGGATTTTTCCAGTGTGATGTGCGGCCACACTCGCTCCAGTTGAGAACGAACCGGATGACGAATGCGTGTCTTCCAGAGCTTTCTATCCAAAGGATCCAACTCCAGCGGAGCATTATGTTGTTGCGCTTCCTTCACCAAGCAGCGACGAACAGCAAGCATCAACCGCTTGACATCCTCCAAAGGTCCAGAAAGGTTGATGCTGGTAGAAATGCGCATGCCTTTCAAGGATTTCAGACTGGCAAAGTTCAACGCGTTCTCTGCCAAGGCTTCTTGCACTGTAAAGGGAGGACAATAATGGGTTAGCTTCATACGGTATTGGAACAACTTTTCCTTGGCGGAATACTGCTTCTCTACCATTGCTTCCATTCGGGCTGCCTGCTCTAATTGCTGGCGGTCCAATGGGGGATGTAAGAAGGCTTCTGGATCTTCCTCCATCACTACTGCTTCTTGTTGTTGTTGTTGTTGTTGTTGTTGTTGTTGTTGCTCTTCACCTTCTTCCTCTTCTTCTTCCTCCTCCTCTTTTCCTCCTTCTGATATCATCTCTTGTTGCACTTTGGTTCGATGGCTGCTGGTTGTTGGCTTTGAGGGGATAGATGACATTAGGGCATCTGCCAAAGATGACTCGTTCAACCATTCTTGGCGCAGCGGTGGCAAACGGGTATTCTCCTCGTGTGTTGCGCTATCACTATGAGCAAGCACACAAGGGGGCGAGTGAGTGAGTAAACAAGCAAAGGGAATATAGAGAGGCGGCAAGGATAACATGTCTTGCATTGCATGCAAGCAAGCAACCAAGCAAAAGAGAAGCAACATACTGGATAGTTTTGGCCCGTAATAACATAAAAAGTTTCTGCAGGCCAAGAGGGAGTTGTCTATATACTAACAACAGTTCTTCCCGGGTGAAGGAACCCTGAAAAACGCGTCCTTTGCGGTTGCGCCGTTCATCCGAGGAGGGCACCTCCTTCAGAATGCTATACACTGCAGCGTTAATGAGGTTATGGATCCAACTTCCAGTTGGTGTCTCATAAAACCTGCTGCTGCTGCTGCTGCTGCTACTGCTGGATTGGGAGGAAGTAGCATCCAACGGTTGTTGTTGTTGTGATGAATCCATCGGCGGCAAGACTTCTTTGCCACGATCAAGACCAAGAGCGGCTTGATGCAACACATCCCAATGACCTTTGCGAATGGATTGCGCCAGCCACTTCCACCGTGGATTTTCCAGACCGTTGACGATCCAAGGTCCTTCAACGATGCTGCCATGGCAGCGTAAGCCATTGGCCATGATATCACCCAATTCCTGGATGATTCCCTCGTTCTGGGCCTGCAGCCATCCAAAGTGAGCAAGAGAGAGTTAGTACTTTCCTTCCAACCACTAATTGAACAACCAAGCAACCAACCCAAACAAACAAACAAACAAACAAACAAACAAACAAACAAACAAACAAACAAACAAACAAACAAACAAATAGATAATGATAAACGGACGGACCTTTCGTCTACAAAACCTCAGAAAGGTTTTGCTTTGCTCTGTATTTACTTCAGACGGAGGGCTGACCACCATGGGAATGTAATAATAAAACACCAACTGCTTCTGGATGGCTGGAGCCAAGGGGTGCAGCAGACGAAAGTCGGTTTTCGAAATGAGACCCCGGTTCTCTGCTGCCAGTTGGGAAATAACATCGATGGACATATGCTCCACCAGGGAGAGATCTTGTCGAAAAGCGTTGAGTGTAAAGGATTTCGCATGAGCTGCTGGCAAATCCTGTTTGGTGAGCACAAAATAGGGGAGCGTCTCCCGTGGAGGTAGGCTTTTCTTTGATTTGGCCTCATCGAAAATATGTTCTGCAGCAGCAAGTGCCACCTTCAAGGCCCTGTTGCTTTGAATCTGATCCATTGCACTGACAATGCAACACAACACATACACATAGCAGTAAGTTGAGAGGTAGTTAGGTCAGATAACCAAGGGCCAGCCAAATAAAACAAACAAACAAATAAACAAACAAACAAACAA